>CAUYQU010102742.1:0-130130 GCA_963574635.1 Cheracebus regulus | reverse complement strand
GTGTGGCTCCTCTGCCGGGAATCTCCCGGTCTGTGGGCAACAAAAATTCGTCGGAAAGTGCGGCGTCCACTCGTTCTCTGCGCTTTCACTGGGAGCTACATTCCTGAGCTGTTGCTAATCGGCCATCTTGGATCTCTCTATCAGAAAACTGTTTTTTGAAGACTGAAAAAAAATTGTGCCAGCTCAGCCCTGTGATCAAGGCATGCTGCAAAGTTTGGTCTGTTTTAGCAAAGGTATCTTGAAAGTTACATGGAAAAAGTAATCAGACCATGAGGTCATTGAGTGGCCATGGAGAAAGCACTGGTAAGTTGGACCAAATGTCAGATTCCCTCTGAGATTTCATTGAGGGTATCTTGGAATCTTTTGAGGTCATACTCTCCACCCCGGGGAGATGATATAATTGGGCAGAGAGTCATAATTGCTCACCCTCTGTCAGGATCTTGGTAGTTGAAGAAACAAACTCAACTACCGCAACATAAGGTACCCCAGAACCATGCAGAGATCACCCAGGCCAGCTTGGAGACTCTGCTTCTGCCTTGGTCCAGGCCTGTGGTATAATAATAGCATTTCCTGAGCTTTTCTGGGGAGATTTTATCCACACTGGCAATGACCCCTGAGGGCAATAGATGTAAGGTTCTCTAAAAGCAGCAAGTACTAGTGTCCCTGCAGTGTGAACCCACAATGCATAACTCTGTGACCATAACCACGCACTGTATATAAAGGGGAAACTCAGTTCCAGAGAGCTCACTGATGATGTGCCCACTCACCAAAAGAACAGCAGGGGCTCCCTTTGACTCGCAAAGGAGATGGCAGATGCAATCATTAAAGAGCTCACAGAGTCCTGTGAGTTCCCTGTGTCCTGCCAATAAATTCCCTTTTCCTTATATCAGCTGGTCAGATTCTGTTGCTTGGACCCACTGGACCCTGGCGATCTATACCCCGTGAAGCATTTCACAGCCCAGTTACAAACCCTGGGTCCTGTGTGCACCCACAGTGAAGGCCTGCCCTCTGTCCAAAGCTAGACATAATCAGGGTAAAGAAAGGCTTGTGTGTTGGAATGTGTGGAGGGGTGCATCGTGGGGTGGGCTGTGCAAAGGATGATCTACTCCTAGTCCTTCCCTTTCTGTGTCAATGATTTCCACCT
This sequence comes from Cheracebus regulus, assembly GCA_963574635.1. Classification (NCBI taxonomy): domain Eukaryota; kingdom Metazoa; phylum Chordata; class Mammalia; order Primates; family Pitheciidae; genus Cheracebus; species Cheracebus regulus. Next base: position 128,986 of record CAUYQU010102742.1, on the reverse strand, counting down.
GTAATGGATGCATGCTGTCTGTCTAGCATCCTTCCTCTGGGAAAACACTTCTCCACCATTCCCTGTGATTGAGGTAGCAGCGAGTTGGAGGAAGGAGAATTCTAACCCAGGCACGCAGACTCCAAAGCCCTGAATTTTCCATCCACATCAGTACTGCACAGCTTAGATATGATTTGGCTGTCTGAAGTCTCCGTTTCAACAACTTGGAGTTTTCTCCTCCAGTAACTGATGGGAGCAAGCCGGGACTCTGGGCATCAACACCGTCTGCACAAGTACCGAAGACCCACACTTTCCCTCCTCTCATGGTCCAGCCAGAGATCCCGCTTCTGACTGGCCCCCTCCCATTGGGCTGTGACATCAGAGCTAGGAGCCTCCTCCTCATTGGCTTGCTTACCCTGAAGACTGGGCAAATTGGGTGACGACTGGCCGCTTCTTATTACTGCGGGAGAGTCATTTAACAAGAATAGAAATCAACAGAGTTCCATGGCCAGGGGGTTGAAATCCCTACAGCGTTATCTCTGATTGATGGTTCCTGTGAGGCCAAAGCACAGGGAACACCTGATGCGTCCACATGAGGAGATCTTTGCTTCTGCTCTTCAAGGGCACACAACTGAATCACACTGAACAATTTCCAATACCACGTGCCACATTGGCTTCCCAGGGCTTCTGTAACAAATGACCACGGACTGGGTGAGTTAAAACAACAGACATGGATTCTCTCACAGCTCTGGGGCCAGAAGCCCAACATCAGGTGCTGGCAGAGCTGTGCTCCCTCTGAAGGCTCCAGGGGAGAATCTGTTCCTGGCCTCCTCCAGCTCCCAGTAGCTTCTGGCATTCCTTGGACTGTGGCTGCCTCACTCCCATATGTGCGACAGTTTTCATGTAGCCTTCTTTTCTCTGTCTCACTGTGTGTCCTTTTCGGTCTACTAGAAGATCACCCTCACTGGATTTAGGGACCACCAAAATCCAGTATAATCTCATCTTGATTTTTACCTTATCTACATCTGCAGAGATCTATTTCTAAACACGCCATATTCTGAGGTTCCAGATGGACAGAATTTTGCAGGGAAACTGTTCAACCCTCTACACATGTGGGCACTAGCTTTACTTTATCTCAGCTTCAAAGCCAGGGTCATTGTGAACAGATTTCTAAGAAACGTTCTCTACCCTCCCACAGCACCTAGTAGGAGGCTCACAGTGGGAGCTCAGGAAAGGCCCATCTGGTGATTTGGTGGTTTCCATGACCCTCAGCTAAGTAGCTGATTACGTAGAACAAGGATCTGCAAACTGTAGCCCGTGGGCCAGCAGCCTGTTTTTATAAATAAATTTTTATTGGAGCATAGCCTCATCCATTCATTTACATGCTATCTATAGCTGTATTCATCCCACAAAGGCAGCATGAGTTGAGTGGCTGGAGTGAGACTCTAGGGACCACAAGCTTAAAATGCGTGCTGCGGGACCCATGGCAGAACAGTTCCCCAATCCCTGATGGGGAAGAGTGAAAAATCCTCAGCCCAGCAGGTGTCAGAATTCTTCTAGGGTAGAGAATTGGGAATTAGGAGAATACCCCAATAAATGTTCAGGGATGCAGAGGCCGGTACCCAAAGGAAGTGTCAGAAAGACAAGACATTTGAATTGGTGAGACTTAGCTGTTTTAGAAACAAAGCTGGCAGGGAAGAGGCAGGAGGGAGAGATGGGAGTGGGGGTGGGAAGTTGGGGCTTTACCTGGTCAAAGTGGCAAAGAAGCTTTTGGCAGAACACTCTTTCATTGAAATCACCTGCACTGCAGCAGCAGGACCCTCTGCCTTTGCCTAAATTTTCAACCATAAACTGTAAACAGCGGCAAACACAGAGGCCTTGTGGGAGTCTGAACTGGAAATCAAAGGAAGGGTCTGGGTTCCACAGCCAGATGCTGCCAGCCGAGGGCCAGCAAATACGGACAATGAGAGCATCTTTAGTTGGGCACAAGAGAGAGCCCAGCCAGAGAGGGGCCAGGAGAGTGAGAGGCATGCCCTTCCCCAGAACCTCAGCAAGACCTGGGGAGACACACTCTGTGTCCCCAGGGACACACGGCTCCACCGACAGGTGGACGAGAATAGCATTTACACACCCTCAAGCTGCAGAGAGCGGAGGGACTCCAGCCCCTGGAGACTCATGCATACTCCTGTGTGTGTCTCTGTCTCTGGATGTCCCTTTCCAAGACTATTTATTTTTTTATTATACTTTAAGTTCTGGGGTACCTGTGCAGATCATGCAGGTTTGTTACATAGGTATACACATGCCATGGTCGTTTGCTGCATTCGTCCCCCCGTCATCTACATTAGGTATTTCTCCTAATGTTATCACTCCCCAATCCCCCCACTCCCTGCTATCCCTCCTCAAGCTCCTCTACTCCCTACCAGGCCCTGGTGTGTGATGTTCCCCTTCCTGTGTCCATGTGTTCTCATTGTTCAACACCCTCTTATAAACGAGAACATTTGGTGTTTGGTTTTCTGTTCTTGTGTCAGTTTGCTGAGAATGATGGTTTCCAGCTTCATCCACGTCCCTGCCAAGGACATGAATTCATCCTTTTTTATGGCTGCATAGTATTCCATGCTTAGGGCTGCATAGTATTCCATGGTGTATATGTGCCACATTTTCTTTATCCAATCTATCATTGATGGGCATTTGGAAAGCGCATTATCAGCGGTCATTAGAGGAATGCAAATCCAAACCACATGGAGATACCATCTCACACCAGTTAGAATGTGATCATTAAAAAATCAGGAGACAACAGATACTGGAGAGGATGTGGAGAAATAGGAATGCTTTTACACTGTTGGTGGGAGTGTAAACTAGTTCAACCATTGTACAGTGTGGCGATTCCTCAAGGATCCAGGACTCTTTCAAATGCCACCTCCTCCCACCTGCCCTCTATGTCCCTTCAACCTTGGTCTTTTGCTGTGATGGGCTCTGGGGTCAACTTCCCAGGCAGGTTGCCCTCTGGAAGAATTTGGCTCACCTGGGCTGATTTTCCAGGGCTGAGATTTGGAAAAGGCTGGGCACATCCTCGCATACAGACCTCAGACATCTCACCCTGGGGTGGGCTCCACTTCAGAGAAGAATGCAGCTGCAGGGAGAGCATGACACACAGAGGCAGAAGTCCTGGGTTGGAGTTCTGGCTGTGCCACTCTCAGGCTGGGTGACTTTGGGCAAGTCACTTCACCTGGCTGAGTCACAGCTTGCCCGTTGGTATAGTGAGGCTCATTGCCTCTGCTCTACGTGGTTCGTGTGTGGATCTAATGAGACATGTGCAAACTGTAAAGGGCCGTCCCGATGGGACTCTCACATGAGTCGAGAGATGCTTAGGGCAGAGGGACTGGAGAGCTCAGGCCAGGCTGGGAGACCCGGGCCAGGGTGATGGTGGCAGAAGCATCTGACGTGCCAATCCACCTAGTAGGTCTGCTCTGCCCTCATCCCTTGTCCCTCCATCTCACCCACCTAACTCAAGCAAGGATGGAACAGCTAAGCCAACTTGGGATCTGATAGCCCATTGTTAAAATCTCAGAGGGGAGTTTTTCTTTGTGGGGTGTTGAAACACTAATAAAAAGCCCCCAGAAAGTCATGTTCTGTCCTGGGCTAACTTTCCCAGCTGGTTCCTTCATTTCCAATGCCATCTCCCCCAACCCTACCATGTGTTTTAGTATGCACGGCATGGACACAAGTCATAAACGTCAAATGTCACCTTCTCTATCAGCTTCTCAGAGAAGCTTTGCCAACCCCCCACGTACAGGCCCTCACAGCAACCCTCAATCCCTCTGCGGGATTCCCCGCAGCACTGCTCACAGGGGAATGTGTGGGTGTACCTGGATGGTGCTGGTCTCCCCAGCCTGACAGGACTCCCCATAGGGGCCGGGGCTTGGTTTGCTTTCTGTATTCCCCACACCTGGCCCGACGGTTGGCACTTAGTAGGGCTCTGTGAGTGTTTGTTGAATGAATGAGTAATGGCACCATCTGGAATGCGGATGCCACTGGCTCTGGGAGTGACTGCATTTCTCAGCTGTTCGAAGCTGAGGACAGACCAGCTGCATTTTGTTTGCTGCTTTTCCGATTGTTTTTGAGGTTTTGCAGAAGGAAAATCTAATCTCTACGCTTCTGACACATTTATACTTTTCTCCCCAAACCGTGGTACTTGGGGAGCCGTTTCAGGTCTGAAGTGCCTGTTTTAAAAACATACCCTCTTAAATATGTTGCTTTCCTCTTCCTCTTCTGAGTCAAGAAGTTTGGCTTTACCAAAAGTGAATGTGGATGAGCCCCAAGTGTCAGGTGACTCCAGGAGTGGGAGGGCAAGTGCCCCTGAGGGTCTCCCTGGATACCTCCAGCAGCCAGCTCCAGCACCCTCTCTCCCCTGCCTGCAGGGGGGGGAGCTGGGAGGCCCTTGGGTGCGGAGCACAGAGCCATCCAACATGAAAGGTACCTGGAGGTGGAGCTGTCAGAACTGTCAATCAGCTGAGAGATAACTATTTTGTAATGAGCACTTAAAAGGAAGGTTGGGGGCAGGGAAGCCAGCTGGCCACCCCACCGCTCCCCTCTACTTTCATGTTCCCTACCCCATAATTAGCATTTGAATGACACCCATCTTTAAAGGGCACTGCCAGCATGGACATGTGAATGGGTAATTATGCCTCGCTGTCTTTTCATTCTGGACGCTGAGCTGTTCGTGGGCAAGTGTGCAGGGAGGAAACACTGCTGAAGAAAGTTCCACAGTTCACTGCCTTCCTTGAGTGCAGAACCTTAGGACAGCTCAGGGAAGTTCCTCGTATTAATATTATTTTTCAGAGAATAACGTGTGCAGACCCTAGAACTTGCCAGAAATGGAGCCACAGGATAACACTTTTCTGTATCCTGCAAAGTTGGAAGATCTCAGTAATAACCCTTAACATTCATCCTGAGTTTATACAAATCCGGGTGAATCACAGGCTCTAAGCCAAAGGATCTTCAGGATATACACCAAGCCAGTGCTTTGAATGCATGTTCTCATTTATTCTTCCCCAAAACCAAAACCATGTGAGGTGGGCACAATTATTATCTTCATTTTACCATTGAGAAAATGGAGGCAACTCACTAGGAGTCACTGGGATCAAGAGATCTTTAAGGGGAGAGAACGGACCATCCAATTGCTTTTTTACGGTTGTGTAGCCCAGCCATTCCTGGCCTCTGGAATTTCACTTCAGTAAAACTTTAAATAATAAAAGTAGGCTGGGCTCGGTGGCTCACACCAGTAATCCCAGCACTTTGGGAGGCCGAGACAAACGGATCACGAGGTCAGGAGCTCAAGACCAGTGTGGACAACGGGGTGAAACCCCATCTCTGCTAAAAATACAAAAATTAACCAGGCATGATTGCTCGCCCCTATAGTCTCAGCTACTGGGGAGGCTGAGGCAGGAGAATTGCTCGAACTCATGAGGCGGAGGTTGCAGTGAGCCAAAATTCCACCACTGTACTCCAGTCCAGTCTGGGCATCAAAGCAAGACCCCGTCTCAAAATAATAATAATAATAATAGTAATAATAGGTGGGTCAACAGCTATTGAAAAAAGGAAAAGGCTGGGCACATCCCCGCACATAGACTTTAGACACCTCACCTGTGGACATCCATCAGCATTGGCGCTTCATAGAAGACGTGTTCGTGCTAACAAATGGGAATGCCTGGAAAAAGGTGGGTCTGCACATCAATCACGTGTCCCTAGAAAAGATTCACTCTGATACGTGTTTTGTTTTTGTTTTTTTCTCATCCTGCCAAGGGCTGGCTGAATCGCAGTCTCACTGTGGCCTGAGGACTTACATTCAGGATATGACTGCTCTAGAGTAGTGGTTTTCAGCCAAGGGAAAGGGAGTAATTTTGTTCCCAAGGGGACGTTCGGCAATGCCTGGAGAAACTTTAAAATTTCACAACCTGAGCCAGGCATGGTGGCTCACGCCTATAAGCCCAGCACTTTGGAAAGCCGAGGTGGTAGATCACCTGAGGTCAGAAGTTCGAGACCAGCCTGACCAATATGGAGAAACCCTGTCTCTACTGAAAATACAAAAATTAGCTACACGTGGTGGTGGGTGGCTGTAATCTCAGCCTTGGCAGGCTGAGACAGGAGAGTCACTTGAACCCTGGAGTCAGAGGTTGCAGTGAGCTGAGGTCGCACCACTGCACTCCAGCCTGGGCGACAGATCGAGACTCCATCTCAAATAAACAAATAAATATTTCACAACCTGGGGATGGGGGTTGCTCCTGGCATCGAGTGGGTAGAAGCCAGGGATGCCACTCAACATTCTGCAGTGCACAGGAAGGCCCCACAGCAGAGGCGGCTCCAGCCCTGGTCCAGAAGCATGGTGCTGGCCTGGTGCAAAGAGGGCTGTGGGGATTTGGAGCTGGTGGCATACACCAGTCTATCAGAAGGGCAGAAGGTAGGTTGCTTGTCTACCCTCCACATATGCGCTAAGGGGACATGAGGTGTGTGGCCAGAGAAAGGTGAGTGTGCTCTGCCCCGTACATGCCCCTCAGCGTTAGGGAACCTTTGCCTTCAGGGGACCCCAGCACCTTCACTTCCTGTGGGTTGAATGATTTTCTATCATCTGGGGAAGATGTCCAACAGCCCAACAGCATGACCTTGGAACAGGATCTTTCTGATCCTGTTCTTCTGGCAATTTTTTCTTTTTTTTTTTTTTTTGAATGAGATAATTTTTATTTTGATTGGAGGCCATCTGGATATATAAGGCATTTGGGTTTGAGGGAGAAAAAAATGACCTTTTTTTTCCCAAACACTTTTAGCTAAGTTGTTTTTTTTTATTTTATTTTTTATTTTTTTATTTTTTTATTGCATTTTAGGTTTTGGGGTACATGTGAAGAACATACAATATTGTTGCATAGGTTTTCTTTCTTCTGGCAAGTTCCATGGTCCCTCCTTGGGCCTCCGGTGCCTCCCGCTCCTGGGCTGACATGGCTGCCCACATAGCAGCGGCTTCACCGGCAGGGCTGAGCTATTTCAGTCTGCAATGTAGGGTGCTGTGTACACACCCCGACAAAGGGGATCAAACCGAGCTGTGAACCGTGGTTGTGATGGAAGCTAATTAGCATTTCATAACATTCGGCAGGGGAGAAAAAAGCAATGACACTTTAGAGCAAATAAAACCCATTTGCAAATTTAATATTTTTCTGACGAGTTAACGTCTCTAACCATTACCTCCCCACTTCTGTAATTTATTCCTTCAACAACTATTTGTCAAGTTCCACGCTAGGGGAGGCGTTGCTCGCTGGAAATTCACTGGCTAAACGTTGCATCTGGATTGGGATCTCACTGAGCTCACGTCTACGACCTGGGATTGTCAAGCTCTGGCTGAGGGGCCAAATCCCACCCATCCTCTGCTTTTGGAAAATCCACCAGCTAAGAAGGAGTTTTAACGTTTTACGTGACCAAAGAAAAAAATGGAAAGAACAGTATTTTGCAACACATGAATATTATGTGAAATTCAAATTTTAGTGTCCACAAAGTTCTGTTGGAAAAGTCACACTTGTTTGTTTTTGTTTTCTCTGTGGCTGTTTTTGCACTACAATGGCAGAATTGAGTAGTTGCGAGAGAAACTGTTAAGACCTACAAAGCCTAAAATATTTATCATCTGGTTCTTTATTTTTTAAAAATCACATATTTCTGATTTAGGGAGAAACACTCAAGTAAACCAGGCAATTATAATTCTGAGAGAGAATTGCTAAGTTAGAAAAAGAATATAGTTTATGGAAGCTCTAAGAAGGAACACCAATTCCACCAGGGATCAAGAGGGAAGGCTTCCTGGAGGAAGTGGTAAGGAAGTCGAGATGTGAAAGAGGAATAAAGTGGCCCCCAAGATTCAGGGCTCCACAATGCCAGTTCTCTCACTTCCCTCAACTCTCTTTTTTCTGCACCCCACACTGCAGAGGACCTTTAGGTAAGGGGAGGGGAGGGGGAAATGCTGTTACTTTAGCGCCTCTGTCCCCAAATCTGTGGTCTTTCCACTTGAGCTCTTCCTTTCCTTTTGAAGGCTATTTTGGGAAGGAAATTCTAGTTTCAACCAGACCTTTCCCAAAACATTCATTTCCACATTCCTGGAAGTAATCACCCCAAGGTGTGTGCTCATTTTGAATCAGCCATGATTTCTAGGAAGTAGTCTGGATTTGTCTGGTCCTGGTCTGGATGTAAGAACTTCTTAAACTCTCCCCACAATGTCTAACATTTTACTGATGTTCACGAGACAGTTTGGACAGTAGAGTGCTCCTCTTTAAGAGAAGCTGATTCTTTGAACCCAAGAGTGCCCAGCTCAGTGTCTGGCTCATGTCGGATGAGCAGTAAATATCTGAAGAGCTGTATCCCTGGAGTCTATTCCTGCTTGTGAGGATTTAAGAATCTGGTCTGCCTTAGGACAACCATCTCATATTGCTGGGCACTAAGCTGAATAACTTACTGTTAGGAAATCCCTAATGCATTCATTCATCACTAGGAATTCATTAGAGGAGAGAATATTGGAACGATGTATCCAGATCCCTTTGCACAGTGCTTGGAAGACAGCAAGCTCTCACTAAATGTTGGCTACTATGTTTTAGAGACAGGGTCTCACCGTCACCCAGGCTGGAGTGCAGTGGTACAATCATAACTCACTGCAGCTTCAAATTCCTGGGCTCAAGCAATTCTCCCACCTCAGCTACTAGTGTAGCTGGAACCACAGGCATGCACCACCATCCCTGGCTAATTTTAAAATATATTGTAAAGACAGGGTCTTGCTATGTTGCCCAGGCTGGTCTCAAACTCCTGGCCTCAAGTGATCCTCCTGCCTTGGCATTCTAAAATGCTAGGATTTCAGGCATGAGCCACTGAGCCTGACCTTGGCAAGGGGTAAGTAAAGTCCCAAGGAAAATACTAGAATTTTCTAGATCTGCACTGTCCAATACAGCAGCCACCAGCCACATGCAGCTACCGAACACTGGAAATCTGGAAATGCGGCTGGCCCAAATTGAGCTGTGCTGTAAGAATAAAACATACTGTATTTCAAAGACTTAGTACAAAAGAAAGAATGTAAATTATTCACCAAGGATTCTTACATCGATTACCTGTTGAAATGATAATATTTGGGTACATTGGGTTCAATGAAATTTATTACTTATTATTTGTTAAATTACATGATATTAAATAATTATTTGTAAAATCATTTTATTAAATTTACAGAATTAACCTCATTCATTTCTTTTTATCTTTTTGAATGCAGCTCCTAGAAAGTGGAAAATTAGGCCAGGCACAGTGACTCATGCCTGAAATCCCAGCACTTTGGGAGGCCGAGGTGGGTGGATCACCTGAGGTCTGGGGTTCAAGACCAGCCTGGCCAACATGGCAAAATCTTGTCTTTACTAAAAACACAAAAATTGGCTGAGCGTGGTGGCACATGCCTGCAATCCCAGCTACTCAGGAGGCTGAGGCAGGAGAATCGCTTGAACCCGGGAGGCAGAGGTTGCAGTGAGCCAAGATCATGCCGTTGCACTCCAGCCTGGGTGACAAGAGCAAAACTCCATCTCAAAAGAATGAACAAACAAACAAAACAGAAAGAAAATAGAAAATTATAAGAATTAGCAAAGTCAGGTTTCTGGAACATTCTATCTTTCTTCTGTGCAGGTGATTGGTCCAGTCTGTGCTTTAAACACCACCCTCCCCAACATCCTCTCCCAAACCTAAATTAGGCCCTCCTATCCTCATCCCTCAGAGCATCTTACCAATGCACCTGTGTGTGTAGCACCTGTATTCGTTTGTGAGAGCCGCTGTGACAAACGACCACAACCCAGCCTTCAGACAGCAGAAATTCATTCTCTCATTGTTCTGGAGGTGAGAAGTCTGGAATCAGGTATCGGCATGGCCACGCTCCCTCCTGAGATTCTAGGACTGAATCCTTTCTGGGCCTCTTCCCACTCCTGGTGATTCCCGGTGTTACTGGGCTTGTAGCAGTGTCCCTCCAGTCTCCGCCTCCAACTTCACGCAGCTTTCTTCCCTGTGCCTCTCTGGGCGTCCTCTCCTCTTCTCGGAAGAGCACCAGTCCTTGGGTTCAGCGCCCTTTCTCATCCAGTGTGGTCTCTTTTTAACTGACAACATCTGCCAAAACCTATTTCCAAATAAGGTTGTTTCAGAGGTTCTGGATGGACATGAATTTTGGGGACACTGTTTAACCCACTACATTAATTTGAAGTTTGTCCTCCACAGAGATCATGGGCTCTATGTGGGCTGAACCATCTCTCTCTTGTTCACTCTTGTATCTCCAGGCCTTAGCACTGTGCCTGCCACATAGTAGCTGCTCAATAAACATAATGAAACCTAACCTGGTGTAGCATACTGTAAGAGTGAAATGGAACTCTGAACAAACAAATTAGTTCAGATTTCTTTGGTCAGGCCAACTTGGGTTCAAATCCCAACTCTTCCACTTAGCTGTGTGTTATGTCACTTAGATGTGCCTCTAAATCTCTCTGAATTCTACTCCATCTACAAAGTAGAGATAATAATACTAGCTACCACATTAAGTTATGGTGAGAACGTAGTGAGAAAGGGAGCATGATAAGCTTAGCCTAGTGCTGGCTCAGAAAGCTGCGGTGTTAGCTGCTAGATTATCATACACCAAACATTGCAGAAAGTAGCTGCTCATTGCTGATGGGTACCCCAAAGGGCACCATCCAGTGTCCTAGGGACCTCGAATAAAGCTTGCTACCACTTGTGTAAAAAGAAAGAAAAACAACTATATACACATATTTGCTGACATATCCATAAAGTATCCTTGGAAAGGTATAAGAAACTGGTAATACTAATTGCCTTGGCAAGGCGTGGTGGCTCATGGCTCACGCCTGTATTCCCAGCACTTTGGGAGGCCAAAGTGGGTGGATTGCTTAAGTCCAGGAGTTTTAGATCAGCCTGAGCAACATGGCGAAACCTCATCTCTACAAAAAATATAAAAATTAGCTGGGCGTGGTGGCATGTGCCTGTGGTCCCAGCTACTGGGGAGGCTGAGATGAAAGGATCACTTGAGTCCAGGAGGTCAAGGCTGCAATGAGCCGTGATTGTGGCACTGCACTCCAGCCTGGGCCACAGAGCGAGACCCTTCTCAAAAAATATACACAGATAGATGGACAGGTAGATAGATAGACAGATAGGTAGATAGACAGACAGACAGACAGATTTGCCTTTGGGAGGGCAACCACTTGGCTGGAGTGAATGGGGGAAAGGAGTTTTCTTTTTATCTAGCACATTTCAACACTGAATAATATAAAAATTATCTATTTTAAAAAGCAAATCCGTTTTTACAATACAAAGTGCCCTATCAATAAAAATGATTTGAAGATATTAGGGGCGGGATCAAACCCAGCATTGGAGTTGAAGCTGAGGGGGGAACATGAGAATTGCAAACAGGCAGAAGGAAAGCGCACAGGTGGAAGATTTCAGGTGCAGCTTTTGACATGAACTGCGGTTCCGTCGAAGCAGTAACTAGTTTCCTGAATGAATGAACGAGGAGCAGAACCCGCTTGGCGAACACCAGCCAGGCGGCTGATCCTGCAGCAGCTCTGAGTGCGGGAGGGGCGGGTGGGGGCGGGGCCGTTCTTGGAGACTTCTGGTGGGAGAATCGTCCTCTCAGCACGCAAGGGAAACGTCTTAAATGCTCTGCAGCCGGGACCGCGGGGCCGGTGGCTTGCCTGTCGGGGCAGGCACTTTAAGAAAATTGCTTTTGACACATCTTCCCTTGTTTAGGTCTTGGCCATCCCCCGCGCTCTGTGTGCTGTGACCTTTGACGTGAACATGCTAACAAAGGTCACAGCAAATCAAAATGGCATTCCAGAAGATTCTTTTCAGCAGCAGGTACTCCCTGACCTAGATTAAGTTTTCACAAATGTCAAAAACTCTGAAAAAGAGATACTGAAATTGACCAGAATGACTTTGGCAAAAAATACATTTTGTGTGACCAAAGGAATCAAATCGGGAAATAAAAAAGAAGGAAAACATAGGAGAGAGTGCAAAATCAAAGAGAAACACTCACTTTTGTAAAAAGGTTTAAAATTTTTTTGGCCCTTACAAAAATAAATAAATATTCTTGTATATTGCAGTGTTGGAATAAAACTAAGCCACGTGCAATGGTGATTTTGCCATAACTTGGGAGCGAGCGAGAGAGAGAGAGAGAATGAATTTCAGTAAGGCTAGTAAGGGTGAGGAGAGTAAATAACAAGATGATGGTTTTATGAGTTAGTTTTTCACTCTCTTCAAAGTGAAAAAGAACTGAGTTGGAACTCTTATTGATGAACAAAGATTTTTCATAGATGACAGTCTCTTAAAGGGAGTCATATCAGCATAAGCTGAGTTAGCAAATGTTCACTGTTTTAAATGCACAGCAACCTATTTTGAGCTATAAAAATTGCTTTCACTTTTTTACTCTTACATTTCATGTTGTTCGAATACCAGCCAATTATTTAGTGTGACTAGAAATACATTCATACATAAATAAGCAGTAAAGAAAGGGGAAAACCCAAGAATGGAAGGAAAAAAAATTCTCACAGAGAGTAGGGACACCAAAGGGGTGATTGTCTTCTAGGGGGTACCTCATGGTGGTTCAGAGTTGGGACTTAGACAGAACTGGGTGTAAGTCATTGATCTGCCATTTATGAGATCTACCATTTATGGGATCTACCATTTATGATGTGTGATTCTGGGCATGTTACTCCACCTCTCTGAGCCTCAGTTTTCTCCATCTATTCAATGCGCATAGTTGTAGTAACTATGTCACAGCTTGTTTGAGGTGAAGTGAGAGGATGTTCACTGTGATTTTTATGGCAGCCAGGTGGGATTTTTAGGCATTTAGCTTTTCCTCCTCTTGTTCTCCCCACCCCTGCCTCTTCCTGGGCGCCTTTGTCCCAGAACGAGGCAGGGAAGAGCAGAAGGGGCCTACAGGTCCTTCTGGCCTTTGTTTTTCAAAAAACAAAAGACAATTTAGAGAGAGCACAGAGTAGTTAAAAAGAAGAGCGAGGAGACAAAATATAGCTACATGCTGCACAGCAATGTTTTGGCCAACCATGGGCGGCACATACAACAGCGGTTCCAGAAGATTCTAACACCGTATTCCTCCTGTATCTTTGCTCTGTTTAGATGCACACATACTCACCATTGCCTGCACTATTCAGTACAGTCACAGGCTGTGCAGGTATGGCGCCTAGGAACGATGAGCTATCCCACGTAGTCTATGTGTGCAGTAGGATACGCCACCGAGGTTTGCATAAGTGCACTTTACGAAGTTTGTATAGTGACACCTAATGACACCTTTCTCAGAACACATCCCCAGCATTAAGTGATGCATGACTGTATCTTCATTTTTTTCTTTTTTTTTTTTTGAGACAGAGCCTCACTTTGTCACCCAGGCTGGAGTGCAGTGGCGTGATCTCAGCTCACTGCAACCTGCACCTCACAGGTTGAAGCGATTCTCCTGCCTCAGCCTTCCAAGTAGCTGGGACTATAGGCACGCACCATCAAGCCTGGCTAATTTTTTTTTTTTTTTTTTTCAGTAGAGACAAGGTTTCACTATATTGGCCAGGCTGGTCTCGAACTCCTGACCTCAAGTGACCTGCTTGTCTCAGCCTCCCAAAGTGCTGGGATTACAGGTGTGAGCCACTGTGCCCGTCATGACTGTCTCTTTGAAAAACATGGAGTTGACTGGGCACAGTGGCTCACAACTGAAATCTCAGCACTTTGGGAGGCCAAGGTAGGTGGATCACCTGAGGTGGGGAGTTTGAGACCAGCCTGACCAAACTGGAGAAATCTCATCTCTACTAAAAGTACAAAAAAAAATTAGCCGGGCATGGTGGTACATGCTTGCAATCCCAGCTACTCCAGAGGCTGCGGCAGGAGAATCGCTTGAACCTGGGAGGTTGTGGTGAGCCAAGACCATGCCACTGCACTCCAGCCTGGGCAACAAGAGCAAATTCCGTCTCAAAAACAGACAAACAAACAAACAAACAAATACACAGATTTCACTTCCCTAATAGATACATATAGTAAAATCTTGCACATGAATGTTTACTGGAGCGTTATTGACAATAAACAAAAAGTAGAAGTAAAGCAGATATTCAGCAGCTGGTAAAAGGCACAAACCAACGCAGTCTCTCCGTAGCCTGGAAAAGTGCCAGCCAGATCATTCAGCCATAAAAGATACAGAGTGCTGCTCCATGCTGCAGCGTGGTGAGCCTTGAACACATGAGACTGAGTGAAAGAAGCCAGGTGCAAGAGACATGCGTCAGGTGACTCCATTATGTGAAATGATCAGAACAGGTAGACCCACAGAGACAGGGAGTGGATTCGTGGTTGCTTGGGGCTGGGCAGAGAGGAAAGGTGGCATGACTGCTGATGAAGATGGGTTTCATTTTGGGGCCAAAAAATCTTCTAAAATTAGACTGTGATGATGGCCATACAAGTCTGCCAATGTACTAAGTCGCATTGAATTGTTCACTTTAAATACATTCATCTTCTGTATACAAATTGCTTCTCAAGAAAGCTAAGATAGAGATGTAAATGTGTATATCATATATATCTGTTTATGCATATACATATTTCTATTTAGACTTAGGTATAACTCTATATGTTGAAAAAGGACTGTCCTAATTTTCACCAAAATCTTCATCCTGGTTGTTTCTCATTGGCAGAATTATGGGTGGGTGATTTTTTTTCTTTTCTTTCTTTCTTTCTTTCTTTCTTTCTTTCTTTCTTTCTTTCTTTTCTTTTCTTTTCTTTTTTTTTTTTTTTTTTTGAGAAGAGTTTTGATCTTGTTGCCCAGGCTGGAGTGCAGGGGTACAATCTTGGCTCACAGCAACCTCTGCCTCCCAGATCCAAGCAATTCTCCTGCCTCAGCCTCCCAAGTAGCTGGAACTACAGGTGTGTGCCACCAAACCCAGCTAATTTTTGTATTTTTAAAAACAGAGATGGGATTTCACCATGTTGGCCATGATGGTCTCAATCTCTTGACCTTGTGATTCGCCTGCCTTGGCCTCCCAAAGTGCTGAGGTTACAGGTGTGAGTCACCATGCCCTGCTCAATGTTTTTTAACCTTTTTTTGTATATTTTCTGGCATTTTTTCTTTTTTGTTTTTTTTGAGATGAAGTCTCACTCTGTGACCAGGCTGGAATGCAGTGGCGCGATCTCGGCTCACTGCAACTCCACGTCCTGGGTTCAAGAGATTCCCCTGCCTCAGCCTCCCGAGTAGCTGAGACTACAGATGCCCACCACCATGCCTGGCTAATTTTTTTTAAAAAATAGTAGAGACAGGGTTTCACCATGTTGGTCAGGATGGTCTTGATCTCCTGACCTTGTGATCGACCCATCTCAGCCTCCTGAAGTGCTAGGATTACAGGCGTGAGCCACTGCGCCCATCCTTTTCTGTTTTGGTTTTGGTTTTTTTAAAGCTATGGTAAATGAAAATATAATGCAATAAAAGCTGCCTACAGTTACTGAGAGCCTGCTGAGTGCCAAATGTTTAATATGCCCTTTGCTGGTAGGCACCATCATCATCCCATTTTCTACAGGGGAAGGTGGACTTTCAGGGGAGAGGTGGCTTGCCCAGGGCCACAGTCAACAGATGGTGAAGCCAGGACTGAAACCTACAATCTAGCTTCTGCTGGTAGGCAAGGCTTGAACGCCACTCCTGCCACTCCTATCACGTGTGTGATTTGGGGCCTGTTGCTTTTCCAGCAGAAATGAATTGAAGACAATGGAGGCTCAGCTGGAAGCAAGGACTGTCACTGTGATTGACACCTGGGTGGGAGAAGGCTGGAGGCACAAGGCTGGGGCCTGGGTGGTCAGGCCAGTGGGTCTGTTAATGAGGGTGGGGGCACGGGGAAAAGGCAGCTCCAGTCCTGGGCATCAGGAGGGCAAGAGTGTAGAGCACTGAGGCTGAGTCTAGGCCATTGGGCAGGACTGGGCTCCAGAGACTGGGAGCCACAATCAGAAGCCTACACTGACCCCGAGGGCAGTGGGGAGCCAGTGAAGGGTTTTGCCTGAGGGTCAGACAGGATCCCATTTGTTTTTAGAGAGATCACTCTAGCTCCTGGCTGTGGACTGGACAGGCCTGCACTTAGTTAGAGACAGGTGCACAGACATGGGTAAGGGCCTCTTCTGCAAAGATCAGCCTCCTGCAGAAACTGTTTTGGTGCTGAGAACTTCAGGCTTCACCTGCTGAGAGGGGCATCGAGGACTCCAGCTCCTAACCACCCAGAGTGGAAGGCCCCTTGACTTAGTGGAGGCTTTTCAACCCCAGTGCTGGCTCCCACTCCGACAGCTGTTTCTGCTTTGAGACCCAGCTGGAGGCCATCCCTCCTGGGGACAGATATCAAGAAAGGGATCTCCTGAACTCAACTGTGCATAGAAGGGAGATGGCTCCAAGATTCACAGAGGGACCCCTGGCCAGCCCCCATTGCCCAGGAACCGGCGACCTAATCTCAAAGGGTTGGGGCCTCGTTCCCACTTTCTGAGAATGTTACATGCTTGGAACTCCCGTTTCTCCTTCATCAGGGTTTTTTTTCTTTTCCCCACGCTCCCAAGCCATTGAATGTCTAGAAGTCCAAGTTGGCCCAGACCACACAGAATTGGGGAGAGAGAATGCAGCCCCAGATCTCCTCTGCACCAGGCAAATGCTCCCTACTGTACCTCAAGTATTGGGTGCAAGTATGTGGGGGCGAGGACTCATCATCAGGGTCTGACCCTCGTCAACCACTGCCACCTCCACTGTGCTCACAGCAACCCACCACGTGGGCTCCATGATTAAAGTCATTTCAGGAATGAGGAGCTCAGGCATAGAGGGGTTAAGTAGGTCCCCCAAGGTGACAGAAGTAGTCAGCAATGGCCCCAGAATTCAAGGCCATACTCTCAGGGCCTTTCAGAGCCCATATGCATCACCAGACTCAACATTTTTCTCTTAGGAGCACAAGTCAATTAATTGTTCACCCCTAGACTCCAGGCAGCCAGGAATTCTCATTCAGCAACACGACCAGATGCCACATCTCGAATTTTCCCTACACCTTAAGTAAGGATTTGGCTCTGGCCTGCTCTCTCCTCCCCCACCCACCTCTGCAGCTGACTTTAATGGCTTTTGACAGTTATTTGTATAATTTGAGTTTTGTGGCATCATGAAGATCTTTCTCCCGGGGAAGATTACATGAAACTGTTTTGACAGCTCTCACCAAAGGGGCAACACTTAATACATAACAGTTCATAAAACAAAACTAGGATCCAAGAATACCTTTTGCTGTTAGTCACCATGATATCACCTTTAGGTCTAAGAAAAAAAGAAGGGGAGAAAAAGAAAGAAAATCTTCTTTATTCTATGACATTTCTGAGAGAAAAGCAAATCTTTGAACTGACGTGTTGTGTGCAGGTGAAAGTCCTCTCTGTTCTGCACATGTGATTAGAAAGTTTTGGAAATGATTGACCACCATTTGAAAAACAAATTTAAGGAGTCCTGAGTTGCCAAGCCCTCTGAGCTTTTTCTTTATTCTCTCTTTTCTGGTTGAGGAGGAGTTGTTAAATCTCTAAATCAATCAGCTATCTCCTTTTGAAATCCTGTTTGAAAACATACATTCCCCCTGAGGCCAGCTACTCTCATTTTTTTTGTTGTTTTTTTTTTGTTTTTTTTTCCTCTCTCACTGCCTGGGTAATTTGTGTTTAACTCTGCAACCTTGTTATGTCTTGTTGGGGAGCATTTTCACATAGAATTTGTGTTTTAAAAAGCTTTTGAGAGATAAAGCTAGACCCAGACCTTTCTGGAAGGGATCTGGAGCAGGCCATAGTAGCCAGGGAGCCAGGTACCAGGTGCCCTACTTCTAATAAGCAAATGCTGCTGTTTCTTTTCTTTTCTTTCTTTTTTTTTTTTTTGGAGACGGATTCTCACTCTGTCAGCTCACTGCAACCTCCACCTCCTGGGTTCAATCAGTTCTCCTGCCTCAGTCTCCCAAGTAGCTGGGATTATAGGGGTGCACCACCACCCCTGGCTAATTTTTTGTATTTTTAGTAGAGATAGGGTTTCACCATGTTGTCCCAGCTGGTCTCGAACTACTGACCTCAGGTGATCCACCCACCTTGACCTCCCAAATTGCTGGGATTACAGGTATGAGCCACTGACCCCGGCCAAACTCTACTGTTTTTAAAATCTCTCCCTTACCACCAGTTCCAAACCTCAAGCAAGCACGCACGCGTGCACCCGCGCGCGCACGCACACACACACACACACACACACACAGAGAGAAGATCCTTAAAATAGAAGAGGCTTTATTCTCAAGGGACTGGAAGTTCCTTCTGCAGATTTTTGCAAACTAGTCATAAGGGCAGTTAACTAATTACTAGAAGCCAAAGAGCCAAAGAAAAAGCTTCCTGTTAGAAATCTTGGAAGAACTGTCCTCAGCCTCCATGTTCAACACTTGGCTCAGGCGTCCCTGAGCATTTGCTCTTATCTGGAGGATCTTCCTGGCTCAGGCTTTTAACGTTCTTTGGAAATCCCAGTTTTCCAAACCTTTCAAGGTACAGACGTTTGAACCAAGCTGAGAAACAGGCCTATTAGTCATTGGGATGGGGAGAGGGAGACCCTGTTTGAAAGGCTTATCAGTGTCTTCAATCTAAGCAGGAGGTAGCTGAGGAATGGGGGAATTCCCGACGGTCTTGCCATTGCTGTGAATCTCCGCGGGCTGGGATGCAACACAGACAGGGTTTTATATGGGCAAAAACTCTTAGGAATTTCTGATTTGTTCTGGCAGCCTCCCTCCCCTCCGCCATCATCGAGAGGCATAAAAACATTGCTCACTGACGTGATAGATTTGGTTTTGTTTGGGGTTTTTTTAAAGGAGGCAACAATGCTTGAATAGTTTGATCATGGTTATGGGGAAAATATCAAGAACAAGATCTGAAGACTTAATTGAGGTAAATATAAACAATGTTTTGTTCCTTTTCTTCAGACAGGGTCTTGCTGTGCCCCCCAGGCTGGAGTGCAGAGGTGCAGTCATGGCTCACTGCAGCCTCGACCTCCTGGGCTCGAGTGATTCTCCCACCTCAGCCTCCTGAGTAGCTGGGACTACAGGTGTGCACCAATACACTTGGCTCATGTTTGATTTTTTTTTTTTTAGAGATGAGGTCTCACTATATTGCCCAGGCTGCCAGGATCTAAGCTCTAAAGACACAATCTTTAGCTGCAAAACACATCCCCACTTTCTCTGAGCTTTCATCTGAGTCAATTCATAAAATGTGACATAACATCACGTCAGGGAGTGATAAAGTGATGACCTTGAATTAAATTAAAGGTCATGGCTTAAATTTAATTCAAGTGCTGCCTTGTCTGAGCCCTCAAAGGAAGATCTGCCTAACACGGGAAAGAGAGGCTGGAAGGAGGTGAGGGAGGGAGGCCAGCTGCTACCTGAGGGGACGAGCTCCAGGCAGGAGAAGGGAAGCAGCGAGGTAGGAGCAGCAGGGAGCAGGTGCCGGGGAAGACGGAGGGAGAGGGCAGGCAGGAGGCAGGAGCCATGCCACACACAGGACACTTTGGTCTGTGAAGGTCAGCTTGACATGTCAGCCCAGCAAGGCTGCAGTCCTGTGATTCAACCAGTCCCTCATCTGAGCGTTGCAGGGAGAGATTTATGGATGTGACGAAAGCCCACGATCTGCTGACTTTAAACAGAGGAGGTTGGCCTGGATGACCCGGGGGCGGGGGTGGTGCCTGGGCCAGTCAGTGGAAAGGCCTTGGAGTGGGCAGGGGCTCCCTGCAGAAGGAGAAATTCCTCCTGGGACAGCAGCCCTTGGGCCCATGCCTGTGAGTCCCAGCTGTTCCTGACAGCCTGCCCCATGGACTCTGGACTTGCCCGGCCAGACCTCAGAGTTACCTAAGCTAACTCCTTGCAAGAAATCCCTTAATGTCTGCCTCCTACTGACTCTGTGTCTCCAGTTGAACCCTGACTGACACACCAGCTGTTAGATTCTCCCTCAAGGGTTAATTAATGGTCATAACCCACCTCGATGTCACCTTCCTTCCTCGTTAGGACTCCTGGCAGCTCTGAAAGAGCCTAGCTTCCCAGACAGCCTGGGCATCCCAGCACCAGGACACACCTGCTCAGGCTGTGTGTGGTCTGCCTGAGTCTCCTGCACTCTCCTTCCCTTTCCCTGCTGGCACCTCACTGCCCTGGGGGCTCAGCCAAGACCCACCCCACCCCCACCAGGGCTCCTTCACTAATTACCCAGCTACCGGGGATCCCCTCCAGATTCCAGAAGCTTCTCTCTCCACACGTGTATCAATCTGGAAGCCCTTTGAGGACAGCATTCTTTTCTGGTCCCAATTAGCATCACCTAACAGCTCATGCTCAGCAGGGGACTGTGGACTTGAACTGGCCGGTCAATGGCTCAAGGAGCAGGAGCCTCCTTTTTAAGAAGACATCCATGGCCCGGGCTGGTGAATAATGCAGTTCCAGCCCTGTGGCCATCCTGATACATTTCCCTGGCACTGTGCTGAGGGCTTTGTAGTCAGAGATGTGCTGGTTTGCAATCCAGACTTCAGCACTCCAGGGTCCCCATCTCCAGGACCAGCATAATAAACCCCATCTCTTGAGGGTATTGTGAGGACTAAAAAAATAAATGATTTCAGCTAATGGACAAGTATTCTCAGTGTCACCATGTGTGAGCCTGCTCTGGGTACTGAGGGTGCCTCAGTGAACGAGCTGGTCCTGGTCCCTGCCCTAGTGAAGGCTGGAGTCAGGGGAGGTCTTGCAGAGAAGACCAGTCCCCACCCTACTGTGTGCACAGGGCTCTGGCTCTCAGCCTAGGGGCCAACCACCCCATGGGAAAGGCACCAAGGGCGCGCTCCTCTAGGGCTGCGCTCAGCCCATCCAAAGCCTTGAAGAGCTCTTGAACTTCTGCTGACACCAGTCACAGCGGGGCACTCTCCCTGCCCAACCTCCATCCATGCATTTGGCTAATCCTTGCCCAGTGTCCATTCTGCAGATGTTCTGGAGCTGGCGAGGCAGCTGTGGACTAAACACACGGCCATCTCCCCTCTCTTGAAACTCTTGAGTGTGCACCAAAAATCAAATAAGTAATGGCACAGGAGATGTCCAAAGTTGGCGAATCCTGTAGAGGGATGTCAGGGTGACGAGGGGCACAAGGAAGTGCCAGGGTGGGCTTAGAGTTCCTTTCTTTTGGAGGATGGTCAGGAAAGACTTCTCGAAGGGGAGAACATGGTTAAGGATGAGAAGGTGAGACATATTTATATTGCAGGGAAAAGGATTCCTGGCAGAGGGAGCAGCGCATGCTAAGGCCCCGGGGCAGGAGCATGCCTGGCACGTTGGAGGAACTGCCAGGGGGTCAGTGTGGCCAGAGCCACAGAGCAAGGGCAGGAGACCAGAGGCATAACCGGGAGGGTGTTGTATGGAGTACTGGGGGAGCCCGGCCAGGACTGCGGCCTTTTCTCTGAGGGCAGTGAGAGCCCTGCAGGGCAGTGAGCATGAGGCATTCTCAGGCTCTGCTTTAGCGCATTCCCTTGGCTTTGGGGGTCCTGAGTATGAACGTTTGCCATGGCTTCTTCTCTTCCCCCCCTCCAAACCCCCCATCCCTGTGTCTGGATGCAGGCAGAGATTCTACCCTCACTGTGAATCCTAAACAACCAGGAAGAAGAAAATCTCCTAAGCAACCCGCAAAGCCCTCGTGATGATTTTAATGAGGTTCCAGTTATCATTTCCTTACTAAAGAACAGTTCAAGTCCCAAGCAGTCTTTTGCTCTTGGGTTGGTGCCTACAGAGGAACTTCCCTCCCGCCTGCCCACAGCCCACAACCCAGGTGGCTCTGAAGACGCTGTTGTCATTTTCATCTGTTTGCCTTGGAGTGGGTGGGGTGATAATGTGACACACCTGCATGCGCCTGGCAGCACAAGCGCCTGCAGCCGAGCAGAGGTGTGCATGAAAGGGAGGGTTCAGGACCCTCTGCCACCCCCAACCGTGTGAACAGCGCTGGGCGCAGAAGGGAGAGAGAACAGGCTCAAAAGTGCTGAGATGACATCTTCCCCCAGGGGTTCTGACACCAATCCGCTGTCAGAGGAGGAAAACAATGTGGCTTCCCTCCTGACAACAAAAGCAGCCATATTTGCTTCTACCTGGCTCTGAGAAATAGAAGAGCAAAAGGTCTCAGTGGACCTCAGGGGACAGAGAGACCAGGCTGTCAGTTGTGGCTGGAGACGGGTTCCATGGCTTTGAGAGGAGATGGCATCTGAAATAACTTTATTTTCCAAGGAGATCTCAGACTGTCAGTGCTGGAAATGCTGAAAACCATTGCTATGGACTCCAAGAAGTCCAGATAACAAAACAGCCTTCTTACCTGATAGGTAGGGAAACTGAGGCTCAGGCTGGAAAAGGGTCTTATCTAATGGGGAGGTACAGGCAAGCCAGAGCTTCGACCTGGAACTTCTGGCCTCAGTACCAAGTTCAGAGAGGTGACGGACCGATGGGGGCAAAACCAGCTCCCAATTCTCCGTGCCTCTGCTCTGGACTTGAGCAGCTCACCTAGCTCAGCCCACGGACTCTGGTCCTGCCTCTCCGGATCCTCAGACCTACAGCAGAAGCGGACAGGAGAGGAAGGAAAGTGGGGGGGGGCTCCAGATTCCATCTCATGAAACGGGAATGGTCAGAGGCCCTATGGAAAAATGGAAGAGCAAGAAACAAATTTAATTCTATGTCTACATTCACAAAGCCCGCCCACAGAGGTTCTGGAGACAGTGACGTGAACATATGGGCAGGGAGGAGGTTTGGGGTGGTTACAGACCTGAGCAAAATATCCATCGATCGCCGAGTGCACCTGTTGGGCCTTCATAATCAATACACAGCTATCTGAGTGCATGTTTTAGGGACAGGGTAGAAACCACAGCAAGAGCCAGTCCTTGTGAGCCGCTGTCGCTATGTGGGTGTGGGGTGGGGAGGCTGGAAAGGGGACTTGGCAATCTGTTAGAAGTCCTCCTTCATATCTGACATTCGTAAACCCCATGAGCATGAATTTCTTGAATGAGTTTTTGGAAAACACATTTATTTATTTTTGAGACAGGGTCTTACTCTGTCACCCAGGCTGGAGTGCAGTGATGTGAACATAGCTCACTGCAGCCTCAAATTCCTCGGCTCAAGCCACCCGATCCTCCCACCTCAGCCTCTGATTCCTGAGTCCACGCCCATAATAACTACACTTCTGGAACTACAGGCATGTGCCACCAGGCTTGGCTATTTTTTTTTCTTTTTTGTAGAGGCAGAGTTTGAATTGTTGCTCAGGCTGGTCTCCAACTCCTGGCTTCAAGTGATCCTCCTGTCTTGGCCTCTCAAAGTGCTGGTATTATAGGCATGAGCCATCTTGCCCAGCCTGGAAAACAAATATAAAGAACCCCTTAATTCATGAAGATAAGGGATTTCAACATGCAAGAAGACAAGGTGTCACTCTGTGCTCTGCCGCAGTAAACCCCAGACGGTGACATATGTGTGACCTAGCCAGGGCGCAAACTGTGCCCGTCAGGTCTGGGGGCACCTGGGTATCTGCATTTCCAGCAAGCTTCCATGGTGCCAAGGCCACAGCTCTGGTGCTGCTGTTCACTTGCGAAGTGGGAGTCTCTGGTCAGCTGGGAGCCAGAAGTGTAGTTATTAGGGGCATGGACTCAGGAATCAGATACACTGAGATTCAGATCCTAGCTTCATCACTGATGAGCTGTGTGACCTCAGGCATGTTGCTCAACCTCTATGTGTCCTCATCTGCAGAGATAAATATTGGCTGGGGAGGATGAGAGGGAATGGATAAGGTGCATTTTCTGTCCTGTTCTGATGAGGATTCAAGGAGATGATGTGTATAAAATCCTTAGGCAGTGACTGGCGCAGACAGAATGTGCAATAAAAGTAGCCGTATGACTATGATCATCTTGTCATGAAAGTCAAATGGCTTTAAGAATTGCACAGAAGGTCTGTGAAAAGTGCTTGTGCTCTGGGGTTAGGTGGTTATGGATTTGAATCCCAGATAAAACAAAACGCTTTCGAGCATCAGAGATGCCAACTGCATGATGATCTCACGGGGCGATCGCATGCATGGGAGCCCGTGTTTCCCAACGACCTGCTCAGACCTGCCTTCTCTTTGCCACCCATGCGCATAGGAGGTGTGTGTGTGTGTGTGTGTGTGTGTGTGTGTGTGTGTGTGTCTGTGCATGCGTGCGTGTGGTGTGTGGAGGCTCCCCCTGAGGTTTAGATTGGCAGTTCCGGGGCCCTGGTTCAGAGGCGTGTTTGTTTGGTGTTACCGTCTTGGGTCGCTTCCCTTCAAAGGCAACCTCAACGTACACAACGGTAAACTTACTCCATCGTGTCCGTACATGAAATGGGACACTGCCTCCCTTCTCTCCTGGGTAAACCAAACGTAACTGAACTGGCGCTGGCTTCTGCTTGTGAATGGCCTGGTTTGTTCTCTGGAGTGAGTCACTTTGATTGCGTTTCATCTACACTCTTCTCTTGCAGCCAGGGGAAACCAAGCTTAAAGCCCGGCGGCCATCAGGTTCCCCATGAGCATCTCCTCTGTCTCCCAGGTCTTCTACATCTGCTCATTCACCCCATTCATGCCGTCACCCAGCAACAAATACGTCCCCCTCCCCTGGGCTTCCGGTCGAATGGAGGTGGCTGACTTGGGTCCCCAGTCATTTCTTCCTCTTTTAGCTATCATCTCACTGCCTTGGGCTGGTATTTCTCAACTAGGGGCAATTTGGTCCCTGCAGGGGACGTTTTTCGATGGCTGCAGACAGCTTTGGTTGTTAGGACTCTGGATGGGGGTGAGTAGAGGCCAGGGAGGCTGCTCAACACCCTCCACTGTGCAGGACGGCCCCACAAAAGAATTATCCAGGCCACAGTGCCGCAAGCGCCGAGGTGGGGATGCCTTGGTCTAGGTAGCATCTTGCTCTTCAGACTGGCAACATTGATGTTTCCTGGAACTTGTTAGAAATGCAGAATCTTGGGTCTCACTCAGATCTGCCGAATCAGAATCCACATTTTAACAAGACCCGCCCAGGTGACAGATCAAGACAGGTGCCCACATAGATCTGGAATGTTGAACCTCTGAATTGTAATACCCAAGGAGCTCCCATTTATTTCAGACCTACTATGTGTGGGCCACTAAATGTCCACCCCCTCACTGATGCTCACCAAAGCTCATCTTCCAGACCGGGGGAGTTGAAGCTCAGAGACTGCAAGCTACCTCCCCAAGGGCACACAGCTGGGAAGCTGCAATGCCACACCCTGACCCACTCAGCCTACCTGAGGCTTAACTACCTGACCACCATTAGGGTCATCATGCCCCCGCCGATTCATTGAGGATCTCTGGAGGAGGGAACTGAACATGGATCGAATTTTAAATTTCCCAGGTGATTCCAGCATGCAGCCACAGTTTCGAGCCACCACTGAAACAGAGTCTCACACTGTCACCAGGCTGCAGTGCAGTGTGCAATCACATGTCACTGAAACCTCCAACTCCTAGGCTCAAGCAACCCTCCTGACTCAGCCTTTTGACTCGTTGGGACTACAGGTGCACACCATCCCCCGTCCACAAATTTATTTTTGTTGTTTTAGAGATGAGGTATTGCTATGTTGTCCAGTTTGATCTTGAACTTCAAACCTCAAGGCATCCTTCCACCTCAGCCTCTCAAAGTGCTGGAATTACAGGCATAAGCCACTTCTCCTGGCCAACATTTTCATTTCCAAAACTTACCTATTATCAGAATCCCCTGAAGCCCTTGTGAAAAATGTAGATTCCCAAGTTTTCTCTTGGCAGTTCTGAATCGGTAGGTCTGGATCAAGGCCAGGGATTTGTATTTTTAGGAGGGCTCCTCTGGTAAGTCTGATGTTAGGCTAGTTGGAGACACGCTAAACATGAGGTCTGTCTCTCCATGCAGTCTCAGTGGGGACAAAATTGCCCCCAAGAGGGCAAATATTGGTTGGGGAGGATGAGAGGGAATGGATAAGAAAGACTTACTCTTTTTATTGATAAAACACAGATAAACAGAAAACACCTAAAGAGATATCCATGGTAGTAATATCTCATAAGAAAGAACAATTCAGGGGGAAAAAAAAGCCTAAAAGTGATTCTTAGAGGAACAGTCAGGAAAACAAGTTATTAAATATCTAACTAGTTACTGTGGCTGACCCTAGACCCAAGCCTGACACCTGCCTGTCTCTGCTACTAGGGGAGACAAGCAAGAGTCAGAGAGAGATTGTCCAGGAGGCAGAAAGAGACGCAAACAGGAGAGAGACAATACATGGTTCACGGTGAAATTCAGTGTGGCTTGAGGTACTGTTATTGAATATCCTGTCTCTGGATAGGCTGGCCCTTTGTCAGATTCTTCCGAACCTCCATCCCATGCCTAAGGAGTTCTCTGCCTTATAAGGCAGAGAGCCATTCCCTTAAGGAGTGATGCAAATTTACTTTATTAGACTCTCTTGCAGCTAGGACATGAGCACATGACCTAGACTCAGCCAATCAGAAGCACCCACCCCGGATCCCACAGTGAAAGCTGCCAGTGCAAAGCTGCAACTGCAGGTAGCACCGATGGAGCTGTGGGGAGGTGGCAGCTGTAATGGCTACAGTGGGTTCTAGAAGCAGAGTCCAGAGAACAGTCTGAGGCAAAGTGCAGCATCTGTGCTCAGCAGGCACAGCAGTGCACCGTGCCATCACCCAACCAGTTCAGGATGAAGGGCATTGTCCTTGGCTGCATGAACCTGGCCTTGCAGCCTCTAGATAATTTCAGAAGCTGTCTGATACCATAAAAATAAATTGCATTTCTGTTCTTTGCAACTAGCAAATCTCACCAGTATGGGGTTCCCTCAAAGATCCCAAGGGTTTCTCAGCCTTGGCACTATTGCCATCTGGGGCCAGATGACACTTGGTTGTGGGGATCCTATAGCATATAAGATGTTCACAGAGCAGCCTTGATCCATTAGATGCCAGTAGCACCTGCCAAGCACATGCACTGTGACAATGAAAATGTCTCCAGGTTTTGCCAAATGCCCCAGGATTGCCTGGTTAAGGAAAACTGGTCTAGACCCCATTGAGTGTCAGCAGAGTGGAGTGGTCTGCAATTTGGGAACACCACCCTGGGTGACACACGAAATGTTCAGCTCTCTCAACGGTTGCTACGTAACAATTTTATATTTGTTTCCATGTCATCTATATGTGTAGCTAAAAACCTGAAACTGTATGTGTCAAAACATTTTCTAGTACGGTGATTACTTTTGAAGAGCAGAATTGGAGGATGAGAGTTTGTGGTTTATATTGCATCTTCCTGTCCCGTTTATACTTGTTACAGTGAATGTATATTGATTATGGTGAAAAATATTTAAAAGACAGGCTGGAGACTAGATGGCGGCAGCTGAATCCATTTTCCACACTGTAAACAGGGTGATTTTTCTTTTTTTAAATAATTATTTTTTTCAATAGTTTTTGGGGTGCAGGTGGCTTTTGGTTATGTGATAGGTTCCAGAGTGATTTTTCTACTTTTTTGGGGGGGGCAGGGTCTTGCTCTGTTGCCCAGGTTGAAGTCCAGTGGCACAATCTTGGCTTACTGTACCCTCCACTTCCTGGGCTCAAGTGATCCTCTCACTTCAGCCTCCAAAATAGCTGGGACTACAGGTGTATGCCACCATGCCACTTGGCTAACTTTTGTGTTTTTTAATAGAGAGCGGGTCTCACTATGTCACCCAGGATGGTCTCAAACTCCTGGGCTCAAGCGATCCTCTCACCTCGGCATCTCCCACTTGGCCTCCCAAAGTGCTGGGATTACAGTTGTGCGCCCCCGCACCCGGCCAGAGAGTGATTTTTCTAAACGGCAATCTGATCTGTTGCTGCCTTACTTCCTTCTGAGACTCCTGTGACTTTCAGGATAAAGACTGAGCTAGCGGCGACACTGACAAGGCCCTTTGGGACCCTCAAAGAGCCCATCTCTTCCTTCAGCTTCACGCCCCACTTTGTGGTCTCCCACTTTTGCTCTCCTCCCTGCCGAGGCCCCCAGCAGCCGCCACCCTGAGACTGGCTCAGCTCCTCACTCTGTGCTCCCTCTGGCCACCGCCTGTGCCCCAACTTTTCCCAGTTTTCTGAGGTTGTAGCAGCTGCAACATCCTCTCCCTGGCAGCCTCCTGCTCCACATTCACAGGCTCCTAACGGGGCACAATGGTCACTTCCACCTTCACATTCATCGTGACCTGAGTAACTCATCTTAACCTGAAGAATTCCTCATTTTTGTCCCTTAGACCTCAATTCTCCAACATGGGGCTGCCTTTGAATATTTATTTTAACTCCGACAAGCCATTTCGAGTGGATGGACTTGTGTTCTAATCTCATCTTTGAACCTTATTGGCTGAGTGACCTTGGGCAAGTCACTTAACCTCTCTGGGCTTCAGGTTCCGCATCAAAAAGTGGAGATAATTGTAGCCACCTTATAGGATTGTGGTGATCAAAATGAGGAAAATAATGAATATAAAGCTGTCTGCATAGGGCCTGGCATAAAGAAAGCTTTCATCAGATGCTGTGTATTACTATTACTATACATCTGCTGTGGTGCCTGGAACATAAATGCTCAAGAAATAATAGTAATGATAATAAAAACAATTGTCATTTTTGAGTTACTGAACAGTTAACAGTTCTTGCAAACACTGTGCCAAGTGCTTTGGCCAAATCCTCCTGCTTGCTCTGTGCAGCAACACTGTCACCGGATGGGCTTGTTCTCTTGATCAGGAATAAGGAAGCCCTGGGGGGTACAGCAACCTGCCCAAGCCACACAGAAAGAGGCGGGATAGCAATGGGTCCCGAGTCCCTGGCTGTGACACCTCGCTGCACTCCCCTGCAGTGGGGGTTCCTGGTAATGAGGTGGTGGGGATTTTCCTTATTCTGTGTCCCTCATCTGGTCCAGACCCCTCCTCACTGAATCAAGGCACCCTGGGCTAATGGACCTCTGTGAGGAAGGGATACTTTCCTCAGTGGAAACCAGGCTGAGATTCGAGAAACTAGAAATCATCCTAGGCCAGGGAGCCAGCAACAGGTTGTTTCGCCCTGAGTCCTGGCCCGGGGCTGTGGCAGTCCTGCTGAGCCGGCACCGGAGCCCCAGGCTTCCCCTATGCAGCAACTCGACTCCTAAGGCTGCAAAGGCTGGGGCAGTTTGGAGCCTGCTCTTCTGGCTTCACCCAGATCCTGGAGGCCTCAGGAGCCTTCCTCACACCCAGTTCCAGAGCCACCAGGCAGGGTTAACCTCCTGGAGTGGTCGGAGGACGCTGCAGGGGTGCCATGGGGACAGATCTGGCCACCAGGTGGCACAGGTGAGGTGCTCGGACTTTTTTTGGTTGTTTTTCTTTTCTACCTTGATGAAAGCGCTGCCATTTGCTGAACCCTAGCTGCAGAGATCATGTGGGCTCAAGGTGAGGATCTCAGGACCTGTGGAGATGGCATTAAGTACTATTTGAAGTACTATTCTTTTGTGTTTCTAAAATGTACCATTGTCCCCCCTCTGCCGAGCTGGTGGCGACCCCACAGCCTCACACGTCCAGTGCCTGGTTTGCAATAGATGCTCAGAAGAATGTCTGATCACTGAATAAATAAACATGCTCACGTCCAAAGGGCTGTCTCTCCCGTTCTGGAACCACTCACCCTTGGGTGCTGCCACACCTGTCGCGGGCCAAACCCTGGGAGCGGGTTAAGGAGCAGATGCTTGCTCCACAGCTGGCCTGTGTCCAGGCGTTGCGGAGGGGCCCAGCTGACAGCAGCGCCCATGAAGGGAAGTGGGTGGAGGAGATGGGGGTGAAAGGGCAGGCCTGGAGCAGCCCTCTCGACTCTAGCTCCGCCTCTCCCAGGAGGCCACAGCCATGGGTGCTGAGTTACTGCAGCTGTGGGTGCTCTAGTGTGGCGTGAACACTCCCCACACCTCCCAGCTGTCTTCCACCCTCCCAGGGTTCCCTGACCAACAGGATCACTCCACTCAGGGGCCGAAGGAGTCTCTTGGGAAGTCTTTGAAAGCTGGAAGGAGCTTTTCCTGAAGGAAGAGGTTTGGCTAGTCTGGTCTCTGTCTTTTAAACTGCCCTGCAAGGACAGAAAAGCGGATTAAGGAGCAGATGCTCTCTGAGAAGTTAGGAGTCATCCCTCGGTTCTACCTCCCACCCCATCCAGGAGACCAGAGCCACTTCCCATAGAGTTGACTTATCTTCCTATAGCCTCAGAAAGTAGAATGCTCTTGCTGTCCCCAGTCGGCCGCCCAGCTGGTCTTTGACCTTACACCTTCCTCTCGCCTGAGATGCCTTTTGGGGTCTCCAGCCAGCTGATCACCTCCTTTCTCTGAGATCTCCCCACTAACCAAGCAACCTGTTTCTGCCTGTGGCTAAGAAGCACTGAGCATGTACTGCATCCCAGGTGCTGGGCTTGTACCTGGGCTGTGAGCTTTGCAAGGCGAGGACGCTGGGCTAGTTTTTTTCACTGCTGGAGTCCTAGTACCTAGACTTGTGCCTGCACACATTAAGTGCTTAGTAAGTGTTTTTAAAAGACAGAACGAATGCCTCCTTATGCATAATCTGATTAAAACTTCCCAGTGGGCCGGGCGCCGTGGCTCACGCCTGTAATCCTAGCACTTTGGGAGGCCGAGGTGGGTGGATCACCTGAGGTCAGGAGTTCAAGACCAGCCTGGCCATCATGGTGAAACCCCAAATTTAAAAAAAAAAAAAAAAAAAAAAAAAAAACTTCCCAGTGACTCTGAGGTAGGGGCAATCATTATCCTCACTTTGCAGATGGGGAAACTGAGGCCCGAGGTGTCACAGCTGGAAAAAAGTAAAGCTGGAGTTTGAACTCAGGCCTGTTGGATTTTATCTTCTCCTTCCCAGCATGCCTCACTCCCTCTCCCCAGCGGCAACTCCTGCCATTCCAGGAGGCCGTGGATGGAGATTTTGCAGTAAGTCCAAGGACTTTTTCTGTCCTTGCAGGACAGTTTAAAAGACAGAAACCAGACTAGTCAAACCTCTTCTTTCAGGAAAATCTCCTTCCAGCTCTCTAAGACTTCCCAAGAGTCTCCCTTGGGGCCCTGGGTGGAGGGCTCCTGTTGGCCAGGGAACCCTGGGCACATGGAAGACAGCTGGGAGGTTTGTGGAGTATTCACTCCTCACTAGAGCAGCTTAGAAGCGGCTCTTCCTCCCCGAGTCTGGGCATCCCCTGCTGTTGACATCTGCCTGGCACCCACGATGTGGCTGTACTTCCTACACTTGGCCTCAGACCACGAGAGAGGGCACCAGGCTTCTGGCTCCACGGGAGGTGGAGAGGACAGAAGACAGCCTGTCGCCTCGGAGAGGGTGGCGGCCAGTGAGGTCAGAGAGGAGCAGGGGCACATCTTGGTCCTGGGGTCACAGACTAGGGTGGGGTTCCAGGAGCCGCATTGACTGGTATTTTCTAAATACCTTGTTTTGTTGCATGAGTTTTGTGTGTTGGAGTAGAACATGGGATGGGGCTCTGGAGTTGGCGGTCCTCAGTTCAAGTCCTGGCTGTGCTACTGACAAGAGAGGTGGCCCAGGGCAGGGTAGCTTCTCTGAGTCCCAGTGTCCTGCCCTCTCAATAGGCCTGAAAACGGTCTGTCTTGAGGGGTTATGAAGGGGAGTGAGACAAGTCACGTGCTGTGCCTGGTACACAGTGAACTGGAAACAGTTCACCACCAGCACATGGCGAAGGAGGAATCCTACAATCTACGCCCCTGCCCCCCGACAAAATTCTTCTGAAGTGGGGCTGCTGGGAGACAGCTTTCCATGGCTTTCTGGAATGTCAGTACATCTTGTGAGAGAGACACTGACTGCATTTGTTCCAGACACCTTTCCAGGGATGTTTGCAAGCAAATAGGCTTGGAAAATAGAGATGGCAGACAGAAAGCCCGCTTGCTTACCAGTAATGTCTCCCTCCAGGGCAAAGGGTGGACGGGATCTAGAAGCTTATAAAAAACCGACATTCCCTAAACTCAACTTTCCTCTGTTGTGATGCAAAACCTTGTGTGTATAGCAGTGTATAGCAACCACCTGGGTCACTCTCTGTCACCCCTCATGGGTCTTAAGGGTAAAGAGAAACAGACACAAGCATAGATCTCATGCTGCCTGCCTGATGTGTAGTAATAAAGTCCTTTGTCTCTGAACCAGTAGCCTTATGTCATCTTCCTGCATCCATGACACTGTGACAGGCTCACTTATTAGCTGCAAATATGGAAAAATCTCAGAACCTTCACAGTCTGTTGTATCCCCACCACCTGTGACTGTTCCTGATACGTCACACATGCTGAGCAAATACTTTAAAAGAAAGAATAGATTTGGGATCTCTATTGGCGAATCTGCACACATTCATAGCTCGCCTCACACTTCCTCATCGGGCTGGCAGGTTTTTGAAGCAGGAGCTCTGTTTTCTTTTTCTCTGTAGATAGGAATAAAGTTTAGCTGCACTGGGTGAAAGTAAGGATCCCCACCCTTAAAGAATGTGGGCTGGGCGCGGTGGCTCAGGCTTGTAATCCCAGCACTTTGGGAGGCGAGGCAGGTGTATCACCTGAGGTCAGGAGTTCAAGACCAGCCTGGCCAACATGGTGAAACCCCAACTCTACTAAAAATACAAAAATTAGCCAGGTGTGGTGGTGGACGCCTGTAATCCTAGCTACTCAGGAAGCTGAGGTGGGAGAATCACTTGAACCTGAGAGGCGGAGGTTACAGTAAGCCAAGACTGTGCCATTGCGCTCCAGCCTGGGCAACAAAAGCAAGACTCTGTCTCAAAAAAAAAAAAAAAGAAAGAGAAAAAATTCAGAGCTGGGAAGCCACACCCCTGGGCCAGTTCAGCCATTGCCTGTTTTTAATGTTCTCCGTGAGCTAAAAACGTTTTTTATATTTTTAACATAAAACGTTTTTAAAAAGACTGTTAGCCTTTCAGGAAGAACAGTTGCTCAATTTTGCTTCTTAGATAACAATCCCTACAATATTTACTATCTGGCCCTTTGCAGACACAACTTGCAGGCTCCAGGGGTAAGTGATAAGCAGGAATACAGTTTCAAGGACACCATGAGACAGGTGTGATTAACCACCCCAAACGAGGTTTCCTTGTACCTTGTGTAGAGGAAAGTGGAGTCAGCCACAAACCTGTGTCCACTCTCTAATCCTTTGTAACCTAGAAAGAGCCAGCTCACAGGATTGTAGGCTTTGTAAGGCAGGCAGAGTGCTGTTGAGGAACAATTCCTGGATGGCGAATGCTCTCCCCTGTCCACATTCAAACGTGTTAGTCCATGCAGCTAACCCAGAGCTATTAGATCTGGCTTTACATGAGGGTCATCTGGTGCGCATCAAAGATACAGATTCCCAGGCCCCACCCAGCCCTCCTGAATTCCTGAGGCTGTGGCACAGTCATCTGAATTTCCTTTCTGCGTGCTGGGTGTCTGAGCCCTGCCAGGCATACATGCCTTACACCAACCCTTGAGAACCTCAAAGGAAACTTCAAGTCTAGATCCTGGCTCTGCAGAAGCATGGATGGAAAGACACTTATTTTGATCCCAGCGAGACCTTGCCCCAAATCCCACCTCGGCCGCTTCCCAGTTGCGAGCAAGTCACTTAACTTTTCTGTTTCTCAGTTTCCTCATTTGTAAAACAGGGACAGTTACTACCCCCTTTTGTAAGGATGGAACATAATCTTGCATAAAAAGTGGCTTGTATGGGGACATCAGGATGGAAGGGACTGGGATAGCAGGGGGATGGTCAAAGACTTGGTTATCCTCATCTAGAATATTCTAATTTTTTTTTAAAAAAAGGTTAGTTGTGAAATTAAAATAATAAAAAAGACAGCTCTATGTGCTTTCTTTCCCCCAGAAAATATTTGACTTAAAACAAGGAGGTCTGACCAACTTGGCCAACATGGTGAAACCCCATCTCTGCTAAAAATACAAAAGAATGAGCCAAGTGTGGTGGCAGACGCCTGTAATCCCAGCTACTGGGGAGGCTGAGGCAGGAGAATCACTTGAACCCCGGAGGTGGAGGATGCAGTAAGCCAAGGTCGTGCCATTGCACTCCAGCCTGGGCAACAAAAGCAAAATTCCGTCTCAAAAAAAAACAAGGAGGTCTTCTCCTCCAGCCTGAACATCCAGTTCTGAAATGCAGAGTGGTGGGAAGGAAGCAGGATCTCAGACGTGTGTCTTCTCTGGTTCACCTACCACAAATTTGAATACGGATGCACCTTACAGCCAGGGCAGCAATACCTGTAATTAAACCTTATTTATTCCTAATTCCAACTCTGCCGTTTAATTTCTCACCTATGTGATTAGGCCACCGAAGCACCCAGTGATACCGCTCCATCATACTCCCTCTTAAATATCTGTTTAACAACCACGTTTATACCCAGTTACACTGGACAGTAAATGCAGCTGCTCAGGCCTGGTGTCTCTGCCTGCCTTGATGTGAAGCCGACCCCTCAATTTCCAAACCAATTTTATGAAATACTTTACTGTCCATTTCTCCTCAGCTAGCTTTCCAGCTGGAAGCAACAGCCCCTGGACTGGTATAACAAGTGACGTTTACAAAAACTAATGTGATTACATTTACAATGAGCTGGGCAGCAATGATTCTTCAGCAACTGGGAGTCCCTGGAGAGAGCACTCCCCTGGATTTGCTTTTCCTGGCTGGACTTTCCCTCTGAAGGGCGAGAACCATTCTCCTCCCAGCAAGGCTGCCTGCCCAGGCCTTGCCCAAGAAGCTGCTCACTTTTTGTTGCTGGAATTCTCTTAGGCCAAGTGAGCTCCTAGGAGGTCCTTATTCACCTTCAGCCCCTGGATGATCCACATACACGGGCTTGGTGTATTATCAACAGTAATAAAAACAGACACCAAAGATGGAGCAACTAACAGAGGAGCCCAGCTGAATGAACAAGACACCTAAGATTAAGGAGCTCCCTCAGGGCAAAGCAGCACCTGTGGTGGCTGCCATTATATTCCCTTCCCTTCAGGTAAGGAATTTAGGGCATTGGGGTTCTTGAACCAGACTGGAAGCCTCCCGAGAACAGGAGCGACACTTCTTCCCTATGGCCACCCGCTCTCCCTTTGGCCCCTCTCTGCGCATAACAGCTCATCTCTTACCCAGCATCAAGCATGGAGCCTCTCCTCTGAACTGCAATCTTGCCAAACAATACCTACTTTTACTGCCCAGCTCATCTACTCCAGGGAACCCTCTTTGAGTCTCCAGCCCATGGCAATCCCTCCCTCCTCTGGGAATCTTGCTGCATTAAGGTCAGCCATCTGAAGGGACTTGGCAGGAGGGATTACATGTTAATATCACTGGTATTAATACCAGCCCTCCAGGAGCTTCTGATCCAGCTCCACCCCTCGCCCCCCACCCCCTACACTGCCGAACTGCCCAGAGGGCTGAGCTGTTTGTGTAAAGGAGGTGGGTTAATGGGGGGTGACAGGGAATCATGGCAAAATGCAGGACAACGGACAATTGTCGTCAGGGGTTTCCCACTCTTGACAATAGCCAGATCTTCTGATTTTCCAAATAAGCCAGAAATTTAGATTTTTTTAAATTAAAAAATATGAAAGATTCAAACTTTTAGGTGTTGGCCACTAATTCAATTTTGTATAAGTCTTTTGCAAAGACAGTGAACACATTCCTGTACCAGATTTGGCTGTAGAGCACTAGATCCTAACCTCTACTCTCGGGGGAGAGGGAAGGCTATGTCTCCTCCATTTCTGTACCTTCCCCAAACCACTCTGGTGCACAGTAGCTTCTTGATGACTGCTGGCGGAATAGCAGTTTCTTGGAACTGAGATGCCTTGGCCATCAGATGGAGAGCGTTTCAGAAGCTCAGCGATGACAGGAGTGGTTGCCTCCCAAGTAGCCTCCACAGTCTGTAGAGGGTCCCAAGGAGCATGCCCCAATGTGCATGTGGGTAGCAGGAAGAGAACAGAGACACTGAAAAGACTGAACACATTGGCTCTTTACCAGAAGTGAGGTTGTCCCCCAGGGGACACTTGGCAATGTCTGACACTTTTAGTTGTCACATATGGGGCACAGGTGCCGCTGGCATCTCGTGGGTAGAGGCCAAGAATGCTTCTAAACATCCTGCAATGCATAGAACAGCCCCTACCACACACACACACACACACACACACACACACACACACACACACACACACACACACAAAGTTACCCCAGCTTGAAATGTCAAAATAGTGTGGAGATCTAGATGCCCTGGAATGGGGAAGTTGGAGGCCCAGGCAGACTGAGCCTCAGTCATGACTCTGCTCAGGTTTCCCATGTGACCTTGAACTTCTTATTAATTAGCCTCCCTAACTCTCATTTTTCTGTAAACTGGGGGGTTAGTGAAGTAACATGCTTTCCAGGGTGGGTGTGAGGTTTCAGTGAGATGATGTGAGTCAAATGCTTAGCTCATGCCTGACACGTGATTACGTCCTCACCATATCCCCGCCACTGTTGCCATCTGTCCACCTGTCTGTCTACCGGAACTATGCAAAAAGAAGGGGTTTTGCAAACTTTTGCTTGCAGGCTCAGAATTCAACATTAGCAGGACCCTGACACAGCAAACTTCCAAGCTATGAAATGAATCAGCTTTCAGGATAACCGATGGAAAGCGCTTTTCTTTTTATGAGTGTGCCTCTCCATGCCTTGCACTTTATTTAACAATAACCCCGGCAAACCTAACATGTCGTGCCTCCCCTGCCCTCAAAGTGAAGATGAAAAGAGCCATCAAAATGAACAACTAATACACAAGTGCACTTCTGTCCCTCCCTTCCTTCTTATCAACCTTGCTTTGATGTGTCTTTTTTTTCTTTGAGACAGAGTCTTGCTCTGTCGCCCAGGCTAGAGTGCCATGGCACGATCTCAGCTCACTGCAACTGAGATCCCCGCTGGGATCAAGCTATTCCCTAGCCTCAGCCTCCTCAGTAGCTGGGATTATAGGTGCTTGTCACCACGCCAGGATGATTTTTGTATTTTTTGTTAGAGACGGGGTTTCACCATGTTGGCCAGGCTGGTCTTGAACTCCTGACCTCAGATGACCTGCACCCCCATCAGCCTCCCAAAGTGCTGGGATTATAGGCGCGAGCCACCTCGCCCAGCCTGATATGAGTCCATAATTGATTATTTAATGAAAAAAAAAAAAAAAAAGCCAGGTTAGGTTCTGGGCTCCAGTGAACACAACCAGGGCTAGAGAGAGGCCTTAAAATAGGAAGGTGGGGGCCAGAGAGCCAAAAGCTATTAACAATGTGGAAACTTGCTTGTATTTGGCTTTCAAGTAATCTGATCCTTTCCTCTGGGCCCATTCCAATGTACAGGAGGGGATTTTTCAGTTAGAGAAATTAGTGCCTTTTCTTCATGACTGGCTTCAGATCTAGACTCAGAGGGAAGAAAATGTTCTTGATTTCCATGAAATAAAACAGACAGGTTCCATGAAGGAAGCCGAGGTGGGTGGAGACTTAGCAAGACATCAGGTCACATATCTTTTTGGGGGAAAGGGGTCCCAGCTGAGACTAAATTAGAATTCAGTCTCTGTTGGAGTCAATGCCTCTGTTGGTCTGCAGAGGCATCATGTGGGAGCCACTGCTCTGAGCATGGGCCCTTGGGCAGAGCAGACAGGAAGGCACCGGTCCCCCAGGGGGACCCCAGCGATGGAGCTCACTGCTTTTAGGAAGAGGGGCTGCAGCTGAAGCCAAGGGAACTGCTGTCTCCAGGGATCCTGAGGCTCTGGAAAAAGCTTCATTGCTTTGTGGCCAGACAACTGAGTGTGGCCTGACCTGTAGGAGATAGCCAGAGGCAGCGCAGCCTGGGTGGTATGTTGGTGGCTGGGTGACTTCAGGAGGCTGGGGCATAGTGCCCCGGGCAGGGAAGCAAAGTCTTCACAGGGCCACAGGACAGGAAATCAGGAGAGCAGGAGAGCTGGAAGGGATCTCACTCCACAGCCTGTTTTAGAAAAACAGAAACTCAAGCCCACAGAGGAAGCCCCTGTGACAACTCATGCTGCTGTCGGTGATGGCAGAAGTGAAGATAAGACCCAGGACGTGCCAGGCGGGGTCTGAGCACCACATGAGTCACAGCTCAAACGACTGTCACAGCAATTATAACACTGTTATTCTCTCCACTTCACGGGGGAGGAAACTGAGGCACAGAAAAATCAAGCATCGTACCCAAAGCCAGAATTGGCCTCTGTGAGCTGTGAGCTGAGCATCCACACAGTCTCCCAGCCTCAGGGTTAATGAAGTGACCCACCAGAGAGAAGTTCTGTTCTTCCTTTGGCTGTTAAATCTCAAGAAATGTGATCCTTCCTTTATTCTAGTCTTAAATTTTAATTTGTTTTATTTACCAACGAATAAAACAAATTTGTTCCTTTTTTAAAAAACAAAATCAGATGTAGAAACCCAATATGAGAAATGAATAAAGATAGAGCAGCTTCTAATTTAAAAAAAAATCAAAACAAAGATAAAATATTTTCACTTATCAGATCGGCAAACATCATGAAACCTGATCATCTCCGGTGCTGGGGAGGGTGTGGGAAAGCCAGCACTCCCACGAGTGTGGTGTTCATGGGAGCGCGTGTTGCTGCAAGATTTTTAGAGAGCAGTTGGGCAATGTCTGTGAAACATCAACAGGCACATTCCCTCGGACCCAGCAATTCCTCTTCTAGGAATTTATCCCACAGATATTTGCAGTGGAATCACAGGAGATATGTCTAGAGATGCTCATCATAGCATCATCTGTGATGGCAAAAATGCTGGAAACAACCTCCTAAGCCCACAAACAGAGCAGTGGTTAAAAACATGAGACTCTGTGCACCAGAAATCTCTTCAGATATAAAACAGAAGGAATCCAATCTAAATGTGCTGATACAAAAAAGATAACCTGTTAGGAAAGTGTGCCAGTCTTAGGGGAACAGCTTGAGTCATTTTTCCATGTGTCTTCACCCACTTAACAACCAAGATCCAGCGACGGAACATTCCCATCACTTGAGAGGGCTCCCTGTGCCCTTTAGAATCAGTCATGCCCTCTCCCTACACAAAGGGAACTACTCTGCTGACTTTGGGGGCTGTCGAGTAGTTCTGCCTGTTCTTGAACTTCATGGAAAAGGAATCATCGGTGTATGTCTCTTATACCCGGCTTCTTTCATTTGCCATAACGTTCTTGAAATTCATTCATGTTATGTATACATCAGTGCTTTGTTCCTTTTCATTGCTATGTAACATTCTATTATAGGTTATAACACAATTTGTTATTAATTTTATGGGACATTTGGCTTGTTTCTACTTTTTGACTAATATAGTAAAGCTGCTCTGAATATTCTTGTATGAGTCTTTTGGTGTACAAGTTGCTGAGGCAGTGGAGAGGTGTATATTTAACTTTAATAAAAACTGCTGATCAGTTTTCCAAAGTGGTCTAACTAATTTACAATTCTCACACTAGCAATGTATGAGAGTTCTTATTGCTCCCAGTCCTTGTCAACACTTACTAGTGTCAGGATGGTTTTTTTTTTGTCATTCTGGTGTTGGGTTCTCATTGAGATACAAAAAGATTTTTAATTTAAAAAGTCAATATGCAGGACAATAGCTATATTATGACTTTTTTTAGTAACATTATATAATACATATCATTTATGTATTTTACAAATATAACAACATATTTTAACAATATATGCACTTATCTATAAAGAGGTTTTCAAAGAAAAGTTTTCTGAAATAATAAATATGTTACAAAGAAAAATTGGGAAAGGGAGGGAAGCTTTTTCTTTTTGTTTATTTCTGTAATGTTTAATTTTTTAATCATATCAGTCAAGTTTCAAAGCAAGAAATAGGAATCATTCTAGTGTTTAATGTAAGAAACAGGGTGCTTGCAAAACTACTTGGAGTTTTGGGGACTGGAATTCAATGTGTTCTTCCAAGAAAGACTCCTATATCATGCAGAACTGGCCTTGCATGGGGCTATAATCTCTGAGGCTGCCAGTAGAACCACAGAGTTCAAGAGCACATTACTGCACCTGCTTCACAGCAACGAGGAAGCTGGAAAATGCACAGGGGGTTGAAGCTGCAGTAAACTCCGTCTCTCACATCCAAAAGGGGAGGACAATGGCACCTGCCTCGCCTTCCAAATTCCACACAGGTGCATCCATTTAGCAGAATCTAATTCACATCCAGAACTCTAGCTGCAAAGGAGTCCAGAAAATATGTTTTTCATCTTTGTAGCCTCTGCCTTACAGGCAGGGATGCTAGAGGAAGAATAAAATGGAGATGAAGCACATTCATCAGAATACCCACCAGGCTAATCTTGTGCAATTATATTAATGAAATTAGGAGTTTTCTGGGGCTGAATCTCAACCAAGTTTATTTTCTTCTTTACATTTTCATGTACAAAGACTACACATATGTGTGTATAATTTTTTGAACAAAGAGCAGAGCTGTTTTAAGTTAAATTGAAGGAGAAAGCAACCCTCACATATACTCCTCCCCAAGAAAGACCCAGAGACGTCTCTTTGGCAGCCCCAGGGCTCACAGTAATAGAGTTGAAAACCTCAACTCTGTGCTAGTTTGTTGATAAAAACCCATGCCTCTGTAGCACCTCAGAATTCAGGTGCCAACATATACACCACGAAATACCATGCAGCCATAAAAAACGATGAATTTGTGTCCTTTGGAGGGACATGGATGAATCTGGAAACCATCATTCTCAGCAAACTGACACAAGAACAGAAAACCAAACACCGCATGTTCTCACTCATAGGCAGCTGTTGAACAATGAGAACACCTGGACACAGGGAGGGGAGCATCACACACTGGGGTCTGTTGGGAGGGGAATAGGGGAGGGACAGTGAGGGGTAGGGAGGTTGGGGAGGGATAACATGGGGAGAAATGCCAGATAGGTGACGGGGAGATGAAGGTAGCAAACCACATTGCCATGTATGTACCTATGCAACAATCCTGCATGTTTTGCACATGTACCCCAGAACCTAAAGTGCGATTTTATATATATATATTTATGTGTATGTATACACATACATAAACAAAAAAAGAATTCAGGTGCCAAAGGCGGTCAGCATCTGACTTGTCACTTTATGTATGCCTGAATCATGGCTGAATCACTGGTTTGGCTTATCTGTGTATAAAGAACAATACAAGGAAGAAAATCAGTCAAGAAAGCTCCAACATAGGTGCCTTTTAAGGCAACTGTAAATCAGGTCCCTACCTGCTTGGCAAATTTTCCTTCTCTAATGAATCCTTTTTGATTTCTCTGTGTGCTTCAGGTAGTTACTAGGTGCACTGGTTGTCTATTATTAATCAATTTTGAAGTCTAGCCAGGCACATTATGCAAGCTCCTTAGTCAGGATTCAGTCTTGTTACTGCTGAAAATGATTCTTTACAGCTCTTGGCCCTGTCTTCTGGGTTCTTGCTTCTACTGCCTGAATTACCTTTTCTTTTTCATAAAAGTAAACCTGTTTTGGCAGTTGAGTAGTTTATTTGCCAATAGACGTCTTCATTTCATCTTGTAGTGTTTCTTTTCTATTTAGTCAAAGCTGGTGATGTTTTTGTTAGTAAAATTCTCCTAAAATTTTTGCAAGTCTCCTGTGAATCTTATTGAGATTTACTCTATTAGCCAAAAGCTATACCCACAAATCTCTTTTCTACTTTAGGATGCTATGATGTAGCTAAGACTACACCTTGCATAGTTTCACATAGTTCTGAGATCCAAACAAGAAAATATTGCAGCCACACCTTCAATTTCATCTTTACGTTCTGCTGTTTCTGGCTATATTTTGAATTTTCTCTTCAGCTCAAAGTGTTTTTAAAATTTTCACATTGTCTGCTACCTTAAGAGATTGGGCATTTTCAAACTCTGGAGTTTCTACCTCTTTTGTAACAAATAGGTTTTTTTTTTTTTTTTCCTTTGGCTTATCTCTTTCCTCTGATTTTTTACTCAAAATAACAATAAAAATCAAGGTGGCATCTATACCACTCTGCCTGGAAATCTTTTTTGCTGGATTACCCAGTTCAGTAGATACATTTTCTATTTTTCATGTTAACAAAATGTGTTAGACTTTCTGCTGTTCCACAGTAAGAATCCCCTTTCTTCCAGTCTCCAGTAACATTTTCCTCAATTTTTTTTTAGATCTCACCAATCACACTATTTCTTTGCATTTAGTCTATTAAACAAATAAAAGCAGTAGAGCTCAGTGTCATTGAGGAACAAGTGTGGACTCTGAGCTGGAGGTGGGTTTTTTGGTGGGAGACAGGGTCTCACTCTGTCGCCCAGGCTGAAGTGCACTGGTGCGATCATGGCTCACTGCAGACTCAAACTCCTGGCCGCCAACAATCCTCCCCTCTCAGCCCCCCCAAGTAGCTGGGACTACAGGCACACACCATCACTCTTGGCTAATTTTTTGGATTTTTTGTAGAGACAGGGTTTTGCCAAGTTGCCCAGACTGGTCTCGAACTCCTGGACTCAAGCTACCCGCCATGCATTGGCCTCTCAAAGTGTTGATCTACAGGCATGAGCCACCGCGCGGTCAAGCTGTAGGTTTTAAAGCCTCTATGAATTGGCTTCCCATGCCCCATCAGTAAAAAACTGGCTGCACCCACACAGGTCAGAGCTCTGCAGTAGATATTCAGAGAAGAACACAACGGAGGAAAAGGCCTCACACCTTCCCCGTGGGTTTCTCAGTGGAGCTGGCCACACTGGACAGCTACACAGGTATTGAGAACTGGGGAATCCTGAAGGGTCAATGTCAGGGTCGGACTTGAAATGCAGCAGCACAATTGGAGGTTAGCCTGTCACACCATATGGTGACAAAAGGCTACTCAACAGGAACCACGTGGTACAGTGGTGAACAGTTTCAGCTCTGGGTCCAAACTGCCTGGGTGCAAAGCTTTGCTCAAGCAATGACCCGTGGATGGCCTGGGGCAAATTTCATGACACCTGGGCCTCAATTTTCCTCTGTATATCTGTAAAATGGGGATGATGGTAATGATAGCCACCTCACAGGGTGAAGAGTCATACTTTTATCTTTTCAAAATGTGCTTTAATAACATGCATAAAAGTATGACTCTTCTACAAATCTAAACCAAAGATTTTTACTTAACTCTTTAATTAACAAGGCACCCAGTAAGATGCTACAAATCATTCAAAGGATAATTCAAACGCACACATAGATACGTAATCAGAAAGGCTAAAGTGAACTTACCAATAGATCCAGAACTTGTTAACTGGCATAGAGAAAAATCATTTCTATAGATAAAATCATCTGGCTGGGCACAGTGGCTCAGGCCTGTAATGACAGCAGTTTCAGAGGTCGAGGCAGATTGA
Source organism: Cheracebus regulus (assembly GCA_963574635.1). Lineage (NCBI taxonomy): Eukaryota > Metazoa > Chordata > Mammalia > Primates > Pitheciidae > Cheracebus > Cheracebus regulus. The sequence continues at coordinate 85,586 of CAUYQU010102742.1, read as the reverse complement.
TCCCCTGAGGTCAGGAGTTCGACACCAGCCTGGCCAACATGGTGAAACCCTGTCTTTACTAAAAATACAAAAATTAGCCAGGCACGATGGCGCACACCTATAATCCCAGCTACTTGGGAGGCTGAGGCAGGAGAATTGTTGAACCCGGGTGGTGGAGGTTGCAGGGAGCCAATATTGCACCCCTGCACTACAGACTGGGTGACACAGTGAGACTCTATGTCAAAATTTAAAATAAAAAAATCATCTGTATTACTATCAGTAAAGACAATGAAAAGCAAAGGCCCCTATAGAATCAGATAACTAAAGGGTCTGTTAGAGATTTAGTCATCTTTTCTGTCCCTTTCATCATTCTTTTCTGACAGTGTAAACCACTTAGCACATGTCAGTCTTCATAAACATTGTGATTGTGTTTGCTATTTCTTGCAAAGCAAGATTCTTTGCTGCCTCTTAGGAAAGGAAGGAGGCAGAGAGGGCGGGAGAAAACAGCAAACCAAGCTCACACCACTGTTCTGGCTGAGTTTGACATGCTTTGAGGTTCGGCTAATGTAGGGCTTTGGTTTGGGGTCCTCTTCAACGCCCAGGTTTGTGTATCTACTGGACCTTCGCCATTCGCTTCGAAGACTCTGAGCCTAGATCGTGGCTCAGTCCTGTGATCTGCCACTTCACACACAAACTCTCCCTTAAGCCTGGCCTGTGGACATGGAGCCACAGGCTGGGATTCTTCAGTCTACACAGGTTGGCCAGGTCTCTGTCTTCATTGGCCCAAATCTTGGGAGGGCATAGGGAGCAGGCTGGGTCCCAGGTAGGTTCCATACATCTGCTGAATGCACACACAAAAACAGCTTAATTCTATTGGGTGCAACTTGTTCTTCGTGGTGTGTGTAATTAAACAGTGTGTCTCAAGTACACTTCTCGAGTTTACATCTTACATCCACAGGCTTGGAGATTGCATCTCTCACCTCTGGTTCCCTCAGCCTGCCCCAAAGCACAGTTCTGCCTCAGGCATTTGACTTGTACTCTTTTCTGCTGAGAAGGCTCTGCCCCTAATTGGTCTGCATTCAGGTCCTAGCTCAATGTCACCTCCTCAGACTTCCTTTGCCCCTCCTATTTAAAGAGCACCTCCATCACTTCCTGTTCCTTTCCTATTTTTCTTCTTCCTAGCATTTGTCTCTCCCTGACACTATGTTACCTATTCATGGTTTACCATCTGCCTCTCTCACGATAGCACAAGCTTCACACAGGTAGAAACCGATTCTCTGTGGTTTCGCCACTGTGGAAAACAGTGCCTGGCACATACATACAGGCTGATTATCGATAACCGGAGATGTTTGCCATCAGGGGGGTTTTGGAATTTAAATATTTTCAGATCTTGGACAATTGGAATATACTTAGCAGTTGAGTATCCATAATCCCCAAATCTGAAATCCTAGCCAGGTGCGGTGTCTCATGCCTGTAATCTCAGCAGTTTGAGAAGCTGAGGTGGGAGAGTCACTTGAGGGCAGGAGTTTGAGACAGACTGGGCAACATAGTAGGACCCCGCCTCCAGTTTACAAAATGAAATTAAAAATCTGGGCACTGTGGCTCACGCCTGTAATCCCAGCACTTTGGGAGGCTGAGGTGGGCGGATCACCCGAGGTCAGGAGTTTGAGACCAGCCTAGCCAACATAGCGAATTCCTGTCTCTACTAAAAATACAAAAAATTAGCTGGGCGTGGTGACACCCGCCTGTAATCCCAGCTACTTGGGAGGCTGAGGCAGGAGAATCGCTTGAACCCAGGAGGTAGAAGTTGCAGTGAGCCGAGATCACACCATTGCACTCCAGCCTGGGCATCAAGAGCAAAACTCCAGCTCAAAAATAAATAAATAAATAAAACATAAAATCTGAAATCCCAAGTGCTCCAATGAGCATTGCCAGCATTTCGGATTTCCAGATTAGGAATGCTTCGCCTGTGGCAGGTACTTAATGTGTCTGTTGAATGAGGGAATGTGAGAGAGAGTGAACTGTAACTTGCAATCCTGTCCTCGGTAATAACAGATATCCCTTTCAGGGCCTCCTGCTTGCTACAGACAGCTGCACTTCTTCATTGTTTGCTTATCGTCCACAGTTGCGTCTGCGCGCTGAGGGCAGAGTTGAGTCGTTTCCGCCCTATGCTAACCCAAGCCTGAAAGATTTACTCTCTGGCCCTTTACAGAAAATGTTTGCAAACCCATGTCTTAAAATACGCATAGAATCAAATCTAGCTCCTGCTTAAAATGATTCGATAGATTTCCATTGATCATAGAATCAAAGATAAAATCCTTACCATGGCCCCAACACCCTGAACAGCCCAACTCTCCAGCCACACTGCCTTCAGCCCTTCCTCACACCACATTCCCTCCTGCCCCAGGGACCTTGCACAGCTGTGTGCACTGCCTCGACCACCCAGCCTTCCTCCCACCTCTGTCTTGCTACCTCCTGTTGATGCGTCTGATCTTATCTCCACAGTCACCCTTCGACAGGCGCCCTCCCTGCCTTCCCTGAGAGATTAAAGAGGCCCCATAGCTCTGCAGCTCTCCTCCAAAGACTGGGTTTTAGCCCCCTTTTTAGATTATTTAACATCCTTCTCCCCATACTCTCCACAAGGGCAGAACCATGCTCCTTATATCCCAAAGCCCAACACAGAACCTGGCACAGAAGAGGCATCCTCAGTGCTCATTTGCGGAAGTGAACATGCTCACACATGGGTAGAGGACTGCCTGTGGACACTGAGCCGCAGAGGACCTTACCCAGGGCTCCAGGACCTTACCCATGGTCCTGCTCTGTCCCCCAGCTGGAGTGCCATCACAGCTCACTGCAGCCTCCAACTCCTGAGCTGAAGGGATCTTCCCACTTCAGCCTTCTGACTAGGTGGAACTACAGGCATACACCACATGCCTAGCTAATATATATATTTTTATGTTTTGTAAAGATGGAGCCCCACTATGTTACCCAGGCTGGTCGCTAAGTCCTGAGCTGAAGTGATCCTCACACCTTGGCCTCCCAAAGTGCTGGGATTACAGGCGTGAGCCACGGTGCCCAGCCTGGAACTCAGCTCTACACTCAGTCACGAGGGGGCGATAACAGCTTGGCAAAGTCCCCCGTGGAAATCCCCAGATCCCTGTGGTGTGAAATAGCATCAAACACGCAGTGGGCGCTCGTGGCAGGTGGCATCCTGTGCCCGTGCACTGACCCTGGTATGGTGGCATGGTCCCTGCCTGGGAGAGCTCTTAGCCTGGTGAGAGGGACACGTGGGTTATCCAAGCATGTAGCAGTCACGGTTCTCTATTCTGTCACGTGTTCTGCTGTTTTGTATTGTTTCTGTGTAATCTCATATGTCAGAGGTTGGGACACCATGGTCACTCAAGGCTTAGGGTACCGAAAGGATCCAGATGGCGCTGGATCACAGCTTTCCCACTGTCCAAAGATGGGTGTTCAGTGGGCATGGTGGCTCACGCCTCTAACCTCAGCACTTTGGGAAGACAAGGTGAGCTGATCACGAGGTCAGGAGTTCTAGACCAGCCTGACCAACATGGTGAAACCCCATCTCTATTAAAAATACAAAAATTAGCTGGGTGTGGTGGCACACACCTATAATCCCAGCTACTCAGGAGGCTGAGGCAGGAGAATTGCTTGAACACGGGAGGTGGAGGTTGCAGTGAGCCGAGATTGTGCCACTGCGCTCCAGCCTGGGTGACAGAGTGAGACTCCATTTCAGAAAACAACAACAACAAAAACAAAAACAAAGACGGGTGTTCAAAGTGGGCGGGCGTTTGAGATTCCAGGTGCCCTGAGCAAACTTCCCACAGCCCCCCAGCAGGGCTGGAATTCTGAGCACAGGGAAGTCCCAGCAAATCCGTGGGTCTCCAAAGCCTTGGGCCAGACCCTTGACCTCCTTTTCCCTCAGTTTCCACATTGGGAGAGAACGGGGGTGCTGTTCAGATGCATAATTACAACTCATTTACAGTGAGCCTGGAGCCGCTGGGATGCAAGTCTTCATGTGTGTCGTATATTTTATTGTTTTAATCACAACAGACTCTGGAGAAAATTCAAAGAGATGTTTTATAACCCAAATTATAGAAGTTTCTTCGTTGAGGAGGGAATATCCCAGAGTAATTAGTGAGGAAACCAGGTAATAGCCCTGCCAAGAGCTTCTCAGTCGTTTTCTCCAGAGGGAGGAGAACTCCTCGAGGAAAGGTGTTTTCTCCTTCGGAAACGACAGCCAGACTCCACACAGCACAACTCGGTGACCTTACCAGGATGGGTCCCCAGTCTGTAAAGCAGAGGGAGGGAGGAGCTGTAAAGCCAGAGGGGTTGCACTTGGACCCTGTGAGTGACCCGGATAACCTGACTTTGGTTGTTCCTGGGATGTAGGAGACCATCCAGGGGACTAAGCTGGGCGTTTCCTGCAGCGGGGGAGTGATGTTTCCTCCAAGGATTAGACCAACTCCAGTGGTAGTAAGGGGTTCACAGAGAGGGACAGAGGGGCTCCCACTAGTGGCAAGGAGCTTTTCACTTGAGCTGAACCCACTGTGTGAAGGACCAGTGTCCCCCAACCTCATCCTAGGCCTGGTTAGTAAAGAAGGCTGCCGATCTCTTTGCCCCGCTTCGGATAGGAATGCATTGAGCTTCAGGTAAATGAAAAATCACTGCTTCTCACATGATGCGAACCTGGAGGTAGGGGGATGCAGGGGAGTGCCGCAGTTCAGTAGTGCTGGCGCCACACATTCCCTTGGTCTTTCATTCGTGGCCGCGAAACAGTTGATGCCACCTCGGGCGTCACACCTGAGCTCATGGTAGGAGGAAGAAGGAACAGATGGTGCCAGCCGCACCTGTCCCTTGTCAGAAAAGTCAGTGCTTCCCCAAGAACTGCCTTGGGGCCTTTGCACACACTGTTCCCGCAGCTGAGCATGCTCTTCCCTTTTCATGATGTGGTCATCTCCCACTAATCTCAAGCCCTCGGTTCCCATAGGGTCCCCCGTCATTCTCTTTCAGGAGCACTTTCAACAGCTGGGATCAATTATTTGTACAAATATTCCTTTAATCTCTGTCTCCCCCAGCAGACTATAGGGCTCACGGCCACGAGCCCTGGGCCCAGCACTGTGCCCAGCACACAAAGGCCTAGGTATACCAGAACCTCTGGGCTACAGGCCTCAGTTTCCTTGCTCCCCTGGTGTGGAACTGGTCACTGGATAATCACTCCTGTGAAAATGCAGGAGGGTCCCTACACCTGTCATGAGGGATGGAATGAGCTAAGGCCTGGGGCTTCGCATGGCATTTGGAAAGTGCTGAGTTCCTGCCCTCCGGGGGCTGGCATGTGCCTCCTACATCAAGGAGGGAAATGGTGGACGTGGTCATGCAGGGCAATGCCCAGAGCAGGACCTTACGGCACCCCAGAGAATGCATCGTCCAGCCAGCCAATGGCCAAGAAAACTGTGGCCATTTGCATCTTTTTACAAGACGGTGATTGAGGCCCAGTTAGGGGAAGGGGCTGAACATGCCAGGCCCTTCCTCTCCTGGAGGCCGGCCACTTTCCCACACTCGTGCACAAAGGCCTGCCGAGCTCTGCTGTGTGCCAGGCCCTGGCTTGATGCTGGGGATACACTCATGTGGGAGGCAGTTCCCAGTCACATGCATTCACAGGCTGATGGGACAAATACAGGCTACAGAGAGCAAGGAGAGCAGAGGCACAACCAGGCTGACCCACCCGGGAGGACGCCAGCCTCTGGAGCCCAAGGTAGACCAGAAGAGCAGACGTGTCTGACCCTCCATGCTGCTCCCTCATCTTCCCCTGCTCTTCCCCATCTGACTTCCTCCCATTCCTTCCCTATCTGACCCTCCATGCTCCCCCACATCTGACCTCCTCCTGTTCCTCCCACATCTGATTCCCATGTTCCTCCTCCATCTAACCTCCTCTGTTCTTTCCCCATCTGACCCTCCATGATCCTCCCCTAACTAATCTCCTCCTGTTCCTCCCCCATCTGACCCTCCATGCTCCTATACCCATCTGACTTCCTCCTGTTCCTTCTCCAGCTGATTCTCATGTTCCTCCCCTATGTGATCCCCCATCTGACTTCCTCCCATTCCTCCCCATCTGACTCTCCATATTCCTCCCTCATCTGACCCTCCATGCTCCTCCTCCATCTGACCTCCTCCTGTTCCTTCCCCATCTGACCCCTCATTTTCCATCTCCAGCTGGTCCCCATGTTCCCCCCATCTGACCCTCATGTTCCTCACTCATCTGACCCCCATGCTCCTTCCCTGTGGGATCTTTAACATGCTCATCCGCACCAGGCATCATCTGGTCCCGTGGAGGTGGGACCTAGAAGGGCATTCCTTGCAAACACTTTCTGACTTTAGTTCAAGCCTTGAGAAGGAAATTCATGTCATAAGTCATAGGGAAGTCTTAAGTATTTTCCACCTTCACTCCTCAAAACCCACTCTTCAGATGAAGCGTGGGAGGAAACTCAGAGGGCAGAGGAGTCTCAGCCTTTGGAAGTGGGGAGTGGAGAAAAAAACCACTTTGGAATCTTCTAGAAGTCAGCGTCCAAACACATTTTTACTCACCGACAGAGACCTGGCATGGGACAGCTTCTAGGTTGTTGTGAAACCTCCACAGGCGCCTGTTTTTCCTGTTGGGCTCATTTGCATGGAGAAAGACACAGGTGCGGGAGGTTTTGAAACTGGGCGAAGGAGTGCAGAACCCACACAAAGCATACCCAGGCTCCACTGGCAGCCAGGGATCCCTGCTGGGGGTATGGGGCCTCCTGCCGCTGCCCTGACTTTCACAGCTCGAGGGTCACCTCTGGAGACTGTGTGTTAATTATTGGAGTTATTGCCTCTGAAATCAAAGATGCTTGTGTAATCTTTTCCACAGAGGACAGTCTGTACCCAGCAACATCTTGGGTTATGCAACTGACGGTGATGCTATTGCTGCCCCGAAGTGACTGCATGAATCTCATTAAGTGAAGAGGGTATCGCAAAATCTTCATCTCCACCTGGCGGCATTGTCTTGCCTGGCCTGCTTTACCCTAATTTATCCTTTGGTCTTCAGTGAACCTATTGTTTGCACTGAATGAAGTTCACAGGAGTCTGAATCCTTGCCCTGGACGTGCCTGTCCCTTTAAGCCAGAAGGGGGCAGCGTTTTCCTGCCAAGTGCAAGGCTTTAAAAGCCAGATAATTGGGGTGGGGGGTGGCGGTGGAGAGCCGTTCCAGGGCAGCAGCGTCTGTGTTCCTTGTCCACACCATAGTAGTGTGACCTGACAGGCCTCCAACAAGGTCAGAGGGCCCAGAGGGAACAGCTGCAAAATATACTCCCTCCATTCCTTCAACAAGCATCTGCAAATAAGAGTGGGAACACCAGGAGCCCTTCCTGTTCAAAAAGAAAAAAAAATCCTTCAAAGCAAATAATAATGAATGTTAGATGAGATGTGTGGAGGTGGCTGGGAAATTCATCTGTGATGTTACATTCTAACGCACAGACAGGCTCAGCAGCGTGGTGGAGATGGTAGTGGAGACCTGGCTTGGAAAGCAAATTCTGCCAAAGCGTGTGCTGTGCAAGGCAGTCTCTCAGAGCCTCAGTTTCTGCGTCTGGAAAATGGGGATAACAGGAAAAGCAGCAATTTCAGAGTTGGATGTGAAATGAAAGCTCAGGCTCATGGGAGGCGCTAAGTGACTATCGTGCATGCATGCGGGAGGTTAGATTTCTGGGTTTCAATTTTCATTTCTCAGCGTCGAACACTTTGTTTCAGGATACAATCATACCCAGAACCACACAACATTGGCAATATGGAGGGGAGGCTTGGGGAGTTTATATAATCTACTTAGCTTATCCTACAAATAAAAACACTGAGCTTATTTTGCAAATAAATGCAGCTTCCAGGTCGATGCCCAGGCCTCCCTCTAAGTGTGTCTACAGCGTGTCTCCTAGTTAGGAATCCTGGAGCTGTCCCTGCTGAAACCTCAAGGACAGGGAAGCCGAGGGCCCAGGAGGTGGGAGGAGGCTTCCCCATCCCAGGGCAGTCCCAAGAAATCTCCAAGGAGACCTGGGATCTGGTCAGGTTTGAAAGTCACTGGGGTTTGATCCTTGGGGAGAAAAGGAGGGAGAACACAGCTTTAGGGCCAAGGTCATTCTGCCTACCGGGCTTTGGGACTTCAGCTTCCAGAGCCCCATCACTCACCCAGAGTCCTCAGGAGATCCAAGTCATGCTGACTTCTCAAGTTCCAGCCCTATGGCCTTGGCAGAAACGAGCTCAAGTCTCTCTTCCTCATCTGGTTCAAGGGCATAGAGTCTGATTTCCAAGTACTGCTTCTCCTTTGGATGTGCCTGAGAGTTCACCTGAGTCCCTTAGTCACTAACAAACCAAGAAAAGCCCAAAATGGAGCGGGGGAAGCAAATTGAAGGCACCACGTTGGCACCTGTGCTCCCCCCCGGAACATTTGCCAGGAGCCAGTTTCCATGGGACCCTCCTTGCCACCCAGGAAGGAAAACAGTGTTGTGACTGCAGAGGAAGCCATGTAACTTGCCCAGGGTCACACAACGGGGAGAGGATGCAGGTGACAGGGAGGGTGTCATCCGGCACTGTTCTCCCTCAGCCTATGGCTGTGGGGTCCTGGGTGGCTCACCTTGCCTGGCACTAAAAGTGCCACTTGGAAGTCTGTCTGAGGGTGCCTGCTAGACCTGCCTTCCACAGAGGCTGGCAAAAAGATCTGAAGTGGGGGAAGGGAGCAACTGGAAGACCCCCGGCTGAGCCCCTGTAGTTTGCTTGGAAGGATGGACAAGTGTTTTCTGCATTTGAAAGGCCAGCTCCCTGGATTCTGCCTTCACTGCAGAGGGAGTAGAAACAGACTCAGGCTGGCCCCTCTACCTTCGGGGACCCAAATAAGTGGAACCCTGTGCTGCCAGGCTGCAAGGCACCCTGCTCCCCAGGTGGAGTCTAACGTGCTCCAGTGGCCGGCTAAGGGTGGGAGACACCAGGCTTTGCTTTATAAACAAACCCAAGACAGGCTCGGTGGCTCATGCCTGAAATCCCAGTACATTGGGAAGCTGAGGCTGGCAGATCACCTGAGGTCAGGAGTTCAAGAGCAGCCTGGCCAACATGGTGAAACCCTGTCTCTAAAAAAATTAGCCGGGTGTGGTGGCATGTGCCTGTAATCTCAGCTATTTGGGCAGCTGAGGTGGGAGAATCGCTTGAATCCATGCAGTGAGCTGAGATTGTGCTACCGCACTCCAGCCTGGGTGACAGAGCGAGACTCCATTTCAAAAAAAAAAACAGACCCAGGACAGCAGAACAGATGGACCTGCATTTGCACTACTTAACCCAAGCAACTCTAGGCAAGTCAGAGGGGCTGGGATCCCCTGGGTACAGTGGGGACCATGCGTCACCTACCCCACAGTGGGGCTGTGTCAGGGCTGACACCTTGCCCACGCCTCTAATTACCTAGTGCAGAGCACGAGCAAGCATCAGCACGAATATTGCCCCCCCCTGCCACTCCTGGTTGTTAAGAGTCACAACCATAAATCATGATCGAGTGTTCTTTGGGGACTAGGGCTGCTCAGTGATGCTGGCATTCCCACAAACCTTTCAAGTCAGAAGAGTTTACCTTGGAAGTGAGAGTTTGGAGCTCTTGTTTCTGTGCACTGTCTTGAAGGCAACCCAACAGGCAGTTACTTCCTCAGCCTTCAACAGGTGGACGCAGAGCCCTCAGCAAACTCAAAACCTATTTCCCAAAGCCTCTGGAGGATTGGCCGGAAAGCCCAGCAGAGTCCATGGGAGAGCTTTGAAAGAAAGCAAATGCTTCGTTTCTTTGCCATGATTAGTGTTATTATTCCCATTTTGTCCCCAGTAAAGAAGAGGAGGGCCCTGGGCTGGCTCCAGGAGGACACTGTGTGGCCCGGAGAGGTGGGGCGTGGGTGACAGACTCGAGGTCCAGCGATCTTGGCATCATTTTATTTCTTACGAGCGGCAAGATGGCTTCATTGCTATTAGAACAAGAGCCTCCCCTCTTGGCCCTTTTAAGCCCAGGGAAACACTTGTAAGTATGGAGACAGAGTAAACAGGGATTAGGACTCCTCCATCTAAAATTCGCAGGGAGGCCTTGGGTCTGGAACAGCTTCTGTCCTCCTGCCCCGAAGAGCAGCAAATGGGCAGCGAAGGGTCAAATCGCTCTAGTTGGTTTTGGTTTTTCCAATTTCCATGGCAGGCCCCTATCTATGGACCTGATCTGACAAAGTGCACCTTTGGACACAGGGCACTTCCAGGAAATGTAGTCAGGAGCTTTCTGAACTGAGATGAGAATACACAAGCAAGCTACTGGCTGCTTTGGTGTGGTAGGGAGCTGGGACCCAGGATGGCGAGGGGCTTTGAGGTTAGGAAAATCTGCATTCTAATCCTGGGTGGTCCTGGCAGGTGACTGACCATCCCTGAGACTTCTGTCCATCATAAGAAGATAACATCTCCTTGGAATTAGACCACTGGAACCTCAGCCCTAGGAGTGCAGGCGGTTTGTCTGTCTTCCACCCTCCTCGTTCCATCCCCAGGGGCTTAGAACTGAGCCTGGCACACGGTGGGCACGTAATAAGCAATAAATTTCATCTGTTGAAGAGTGGCTCTATCTGCTTTGCAGGGTGGTTGTGATTTGCTGGGATAAAACCTGTCCAATGGCAGGTACTGAGCAGACAGTTTCTGTGGGTTGTTCCTTTCATTTTAAGCCCCCGATCATATAACCTATTTGATTCAGAAAGCATTGCCAATTTCAGATGAGATGATGTCTATGAGAGAGCCTTGGGGTGAACTGCAAAATGCTGTTGATAAATGTTTATACACGCTAAAGTGTTTTGTCTAAACACTTCTACCCTCCAAAGAACTGGGCAGAGAATGTGCTGTTTTCATATACTTTGTATCATATCATCATGACCCTGCAGGATGGGACGTGAATAGTAAATTTTAGAGATCTTAAGTTATTTTATGCAGGCATTATTTTTCTGGACACTTTAGGATGACCTCCTCTTCCCCAATGTGGCCTCCCATCCTTCTTTTGTGAGGGTTTTCCAGTGGCAAGAATAGACTAGATAGGCTGGGCGCTTTGGTTCACACCTGTAATCTCAGCACTTTGGGAGGCTGAGGCAGGCAGATCGCTTGAGTCCAGGAGTTTGAGATCAGCCTGAGCAACATGGTAAAACCTTGTCTCTACAAAAATATAAAAGTTAACTGGATGTGGTGGCACATGCGTTTAGTCCCAGCTATTCAGGATGCTAAGGTGGGAAGGTCACTTGAGCCCAGGGAGGTCGAGGCTGCAGTGAGCTGTGATCATGTCAACATGTGCCATGGGAGTGAGACCCTGTCAAAATAAATAAATAAATAAATAAATAAATAAACCACTAGTATAGCTGGGCGGGATAGCCTGAAAATGAATTCAGCTGTTGAACTGATGCCATGCACCCATTTATCCAGTCTTTAAAGCAGAAGGGACTCATAACCACCATCACATCACGTTTTAAATAGATTTAATAGATAAAGAGGAAGGAGAAATAAGGTTAAAAAAAAAGAAAAGGAAAGAAAATGCTAAGGCTGGGGAGAAAATGTGTAAAATCTGTGCTGTAACGAAGAGGAAAGGAAGCCCAAATGGCCAGCAAATTCACATAGAAAAATGAATTAAATTCATGGCATCAGGAATTTAAGAATGCGAAGGAAAACTTTGACAAGGATTTAAAAAACAAAACCAAAATAACCCCTGAGCTGCTGAGGAGGTGAGCAGGGTCCTTTAGACACTGCAGAGGGATGGCACGTGAAGCTTTCAACATGTACATCCCCAGGCCAGACATGGTGGCCCATGCCTGTAATCCCAGCACTTTAGGAGGCCGAGGCAGGCAGATCTCTTGAGCCCCAGAATGCAAAAAAAAAAAAAAAATTTTTTTGAGACAGACTGGAGTGCAGTGGTGAGATCTCGGCTCACTGCAACCTCTGCCTCCTGGGTTCAAGCAATTCTCCTGCCTCAGCCTCCCAAATAGCTAGGATTACAGGCATGCGCCACCACACCCAGCTAATTTTTGTATTTTTAGTAGAGACGAGGTTTCAACATGTTGGTCAGGCTGGTCTCAATCTCCTGATTGAGTGATCCACCCACCTTGGCCTCCCAAAGTGCTGGGATTACAGGCGTGAGCCACCGTGCCTGGCCAAAAAAAAAAATGTTTTAATTAGCCAAGCGTGGTGATGTACACCTGTAGTCCTAGCTACTTGAGAGGCTGATGGGGGAGGATGGCTTTAGCCCCGGAGTCATAGGCTGCAGTGAGCTATGATTGTGCCACTGCCCTCCAGCCTGTGTAGCAGAGTGAGACCTGTCTAAAAAAAAAAAAAAAAAAGATACACACTTCTTAAGAAAATGATAGATTAGAAAAGCAGGCAGAAATACAGGTTTAAGAATATTTTCAGGTATTACAATAGCAGAAAAGTAGAATATGGCATATATATCCAAATAGAGAAGTCTAAGACTTGGAAAACATGAAAAGGTCATGGCTTAAATTTAATTCCCTAAAAAACAGATAGAAGCAGATAGACAGACAGTTTGGAAATGGCTGTAATCAAAATATTATGGGTGATTTTTTTTTTTTTTTGAGACAGAGTCTCACTCTGTCAACAGACTGGAGTGCAAGGGCGCGATCTCAGCTCACTGCAACCTCCGCCTCCCCAGTTCAAGCAATTCTCCTGCCTCAGCCTCCCGAGTAGCTGGGACTACAGGCACATACCACCACGCCCAGCTAACTTTTGTATTTTTAGTAGAGATGGGGTTTCACCATGTTGGCCAGGCTGGTCTTGATCTCTTGACCTCATGATCGGCCCACCTCAGCCTCCCAAATTGCTGGGATTACAGGCATGAGCCAGTGCGCCCAGCCCATGGGTGATTTTTATTTTTGCTCAGTATGATTTTTTTTTTTCAAATTTTCCATATGAACCGATTTTACTTCGTAATCAGAAAAAAATCGTTAGTTGTTTTATTTTTAAAGCGACGCTGCAGGACAGTATGGTTTCAGCATCCGCGTTTATTTATTTGGAATTCACTTAGCAAGAGAATGCAACTAACCTTGTCGGAACGTCTGTTGGTCATGCAGTTACTACACTTTCAGATTCCGCAGCTTTATCCCAATAAAATAAAGCTCCTCCATGCCACATGCATGGACGTGCGTGCGTGTGCAATGAAACAAGTTCACCCACGTACAGGGACTTAGCCACCACCTGGCACCGTCTGCTGCTTTTAGGGTCATTGTCGTTATTGTTGTTTCCAACAAAGAAAATCGAAACACTATAGCAGCCCAGGATTAGGGAAGAATTTGCAAAGTCTTACGTATCCCAATGGAGGTAACGAATCGGATTGTCCAAAAGTGAAGATCACGATGCGGTGAATAAATACCAGGAGGCGTCACGGGGAACTGGAGAGAGGCTGAGAACTAGGTGCGTGGAGACGAGCGAGAATAAAGTGGAGGAGGTGAGGACGGCCTCTCGGGGAAGCAACGCCGAGGGATGCCATGGCTTTGGGCTGCTCACACTGTCCGCCCTCACGTCCCGACCTGCGGCCAGACCAAGCCTTGCACTGGGGTCTCACAGGCGCCCAGCCCTACCTGCAGCCCCGCCCACGTCCTCCAACTGCCCATTGCTGATTGGACCAGGGCCGTTCTCTGAGAAGCGATGGGATGTGCTGATTGGACCAGGGCCAGGCGCTGAGATGCAGTGGGTTGTGCCAACCGATGCCCCCGAGGTGGGAAGCCCAGAAGGCCTGCAGGATGGAGGTGGGCATGGAAGGATGCCCTGTGGCCGGTGAGGACCTCTAGTCCATAGAGGCAGGGAGGGTACGACTTGGAGTTTTGAGGACTTACACACTGTGAGGAGCCCAAGGAAGTCATAACCCTCAGATTCTATTTGGTAGAAATACTAATACCTAACATTTGTAACCTAAGAAAATCAGCTTATAGCAAAAAAAAAAAAAAAAAAGCAGATTCCTTGTGTGTGCCAGGCTTCTCCAGGAACTCATGCACCACCATTTAATCCTCACAGTCAGGAAGTATGACCAGCATCCCCATCTTCAGGGGAGCAGAGGCCCCAGGCTCCCAGCAGTTAAATGACTTGCTCAAAAGTCATAGCCAAAAAATGTTAGGGCTGGGATTCGAACCCAGGCAGTCAGATCTCCAAGCCTGTGCTTGTAGCTTTCCCTGAACCCCAGCAATGTGCAATGTAGCTTTACAACATACTCCCTTTATGTGAGGTAGCCAGGGTGGCTCTGTCTCTTACAACCAAAAGATGCAGATTAAAGCAGGGTGAACAGCAGGCAATGACTTTAGGAAGGAGAAAGGGGCTCTTTCTTTTTTTCTTTTTTTTGTGGGGGGGAGATTAAGTCTCGCTCTGTCACCTAGGCTTGAGGGCAGTGGCATGATCTCGGCTCACTGCAACCTCTTCCTCTCAGGGTCAAACAATCCTCTGCATCAGCCTCCCAAGTAGCTGGGATTACAGGTGGCTGCCACCCACACCTGGCTAATTTTTGTATTTTTAGTAGAGATGGGGTTTTACCATCTTGGCTAGGCTGGTCTTGAACTCCTGATCTTATGATCCACCTGCCTCAGCTTCCCAAAGTGCTGGGATTACAGGCGTGAGCCACCATGCCGGACCAGGGGTCCATTTTTTAAAAAGGGTGCAATACCCTTGGATTATTCCTAGGAGGAGGATAGGCTGAGCAGGATTGACTCCTGTGCTCAGCCTCGTGCTGGCATCTGAATGGAGGACAAGGAGGAGGCTGGGAACTAACCACTGGGCTGGGGAGACTGGACTGTTGGGTCCTGGGAGTTTTGTTCAGGGCTGATTCATGGATGTTTAAACACTAAATCCCAAGAGCTCAGATGCTGTGTTAGGAATAATGGCCACCTAAAGATATTGGGTCCTAACCCCTAAAACCTGTGAACATGACTTTGGAGAAAAAGGATATTTGCAGATGTGGTTAATTTGAGAATCTTTCTGAGCTAAAGGGATAATCTAGGCTTACCTAGGTTAGCCCTAAAGGCCATCACAAGTGTCCTCATTAGAGAGAAATGGAGGCCGGGCACAGTGGCTCACGCCTGTAATCCCAGCACTTTGGGAGGCTGAGGTGGGCGGGTCAAGAGGTCAAGAAATCAAGACTATCTTGGCCAACATGGTGAAACCTCATCTCTACTATAATACAAAAAATTAGCCAGGCGTGGTGGCAGGCGCCTGTAGTCCCAACTACTCGGGAGGCTGAGGCAGGAGAATCACTTGAACCTGGGAGGTGGAGGTTGCAGTGAGCCGAGAACACGCACCACCGCACTCCAGCCTGACGACAGAGCTAGACTCTGTCTCAAAAAAAAAAAAAAAAAGAGAGAGAGACAGAGATTTGACACACACAAAGGGGAGGACGAGTAATGACAGAGGCAGATGGGAGGGCTTCAGCCACAAGCTGAAGAATGCTGGCAGCCACCAGGTGCCGGAAGATGAAGACACGGACCCTCTGTAGGGCCTGATGAAGGAGGGTGGCTGTACTGACTCCTGGGGTTCCGTTCAGGGTATTCATCGCATTTTCTGATGCTGGCTTTCCAGATCTGTGAAATACGTTTCTATTGTTTTAAGCCACCAAGTTTGTGGCAACTTGCCACAGCAGCCATGGGAAACTAATGCAGACATTGAGCGCAGTAAAAGGGATTTTGTGGAAACAGCATACGATGAGAAGCCCAAGGATGAGGACTCAAATCCTGGCTCTGCATTCTAGGGGGCCCGGAGCAATTATTTACTTTCGTTGGCCTTAGTCTTTTCATTCGTCCAGTGGAGGCGGCAGTCACTACTTATGTTAGTCAGAACTATCTTGGTTGTAGGTGCTGGAACTCCAACTCAAACTAGCTTAAGTAAAAGATGCCAAGCAGATCCATTAAAGGAAAGGAAAGAAAATGGGTCTGGCTTCAGGCACAGCTGGATCTAGCAGTTCAAATGATATATCACTTCCTCTCTCTCTCCCATTTCCTTCTCTTTCACCTCTTCTTCTCTTGCAAGTTAGCCTTATGCTTTCTTTCTGCAGAGGGGTTTCTTCCACATGCCTCCAGACTAGATGAAAACCAGCTCCATTTGTATACCTTCATAGTGTAAGCAGCTCACATCAGTATTTAAAGATCCCAGGGAAGGCTCTGACTGGCCAGACTCATGACACAAGTCTAGTTCTTGGATCTAATCACTGTAACCAAAAGAATAGAGCATGAGAGTTGGCCTGGCTTGGGTCACAGCCCTCCCTGTGGCACAGAGTGAAGAGTGATTATGTCGTCATGGGTATCCACCAGAACCACACTGATAGAGCACAGAGGGGTAGACGCTCCAAGTCAGAGGTTGGGGTACTCTTACCAGAAATGGGAAAGGCATGCACGACAGACAAAACGGCAGACGTCCACTACATTATCTTGTAGAGTTATGGCAAAGATCTCCTGAGTTAGCATGGATGAGCACGCCCCATGAGGGGTAATGACTGTAACATGTTCACTGCAATATCTATGATCTCAGCCAGCCTGACTCCACCCACACTCTCCCAAGGCCTTGGTCTCAGCACCATTCTCCACCTCTTTTTTCTCCCTGACAATCCACAGCCCTGGCCTGTGGTTGCCTTAACTACAGCAGAGCAGTGAGAAGACTGGACTGGATGAACTCAGATAGATTCAGGCTCTGGAAGAGCTTAGAAGCCCCAGGAGTTCAGCGTTAACCCAACAGAAAATAGGCAGCCATTGAAAGTTATGAGCAGGTGGCTGGACGCAGTGGTTCATGCCTGGAATCCTAGCACTTTGGATGGCTGAGGTAGGCAGATCACTTGAGGTCAGCAGTTAGAGATCAGCCTGGCCAACATGGCGAAACCCCGCCTCTACTAAAAGTACAAAAGTTAGCTGGGCACAGTGGCGGGCCCTGTAATCCCAGCTACTCGGGAGGCTGAGGCAAGAGAATTGCTTGAACCTGGAAGACGGAGATTGCAGTGAGCCAAGATTGCACCACTGCACTCCAGCCTCGGGGACAGAGCGAGACTCCATCTCCAAAAAAAACTTATAAGCAGGGGTGGCATTTAAGTAGGAATGGTTTGGGGGAATTTGAAACTCCCTCAGTACAACTTATTTAAATTTAAACCTTGAGGGAGAGGCTCCGCCTGAGGGATGCTGTGCTATCATTTGCCTTTCTTTGTATTTTTCATACAGACCATGCCAGCAAGCAGCTGCTCCGAGTTTTCAGAACTGACCTGAAGCAGCAAACTTGCATCACCAGGTGGCTTTCAGCCCAGGGCTTCCCATGTTTGAAAACTCTCCCCAAAACCCAGAATCTCTTTTTCTCTCTAGTACCCATGCTAAGAGCAGCAAGAAGTGATCCATAGTTGTGTACTATTTCTCAAGAGCCCAGCCTTATGCTGGAACTGAGCTTATACAGCAGCCGCTAGCCACACATGGCTCTTGAGCATTTGAAATGTGCTGGTATGAACTGAGATGTGCTGTCGGTGTAAAATATACACACCAGATTTTGAAGACCTAGTAGCAAAAAAATGTAAAATATCGAATTTTTATATTGATTACATGTTGAAGTGATCATCTTTTGCGCCAAATAAATGATATTATTAAAATGAGTTGCACTTGTTTCTTTGTATGTTTTGGGTGTGGTTGTTACGAAAGTGAAAAGCACACATGTGGTCTGCATTCTGTTTCTGTTGGATCATGCTGCACAGAGGAGTCTACATGTACGGATTCTCTTACTGATCATCAAAAAACCTACTGTATAGACAAGAAAACAGGCTCGGTGAGGATGAGGAGTGGCAACACCAGTAAGGGATAGAGTTGGAATAAGCCCCCAGACTAGTCTGGTTCAAAGGTTGATCTTGGCCAGGCATGGTGGCTCACTCCTGTAATATCATCACTTTGGGAGGCTGAGGCAGACAGATCACTTGAGGTCAGGGGTTCGAGACCAACCTGGCCAGCATGGTGAAACCCCGTCTCTGCTAAAAAGAAAATGACAAAAATTAGCCAGGTGTGGTGGCGCGCACCTATAATCCCAGCTACTCTGGAGGGTGAGGCGGGAGAATCACTTGAACCCGGGAGATGGAAGTTGCAGTGAGTAGAGATTTCGCCACTGCACTCCAGCCTGGGTGAGAGGGTGAGACTCTGTCTCAAACAAACAACAAAAAACAAAGGTTGATATTTTTCACTCCACACCAAGTTGCTGCTTTATAGCATCAATCTATGTTGCTGTAATTAAGTACATGGTACATGGCTTCATGCTCTGCTTTGGGCTACAAGTCACGGAGTCCCAGCTCAAATTGGCTTTTTTATTTTTATTTTTGCTCTGGTCTTATCCTCCTGTGGTCAATCTTATCCTCCAGGCTGGTCTTATCCTCCTGTGATCAATCTCAGTGGTGCAGCTGCAGCTCACAACAGCACATCCTTGCACAATAATAGCAAAAAAAAGACAGTTCATCTTTGAGGGACTCTTTCTATAGAAGAGGAAAACCTTTCCTGGAACTCCTTAGGGCCTCATAACTCAAGGTCTGTGGTTCATGGACCAGGAGCATCAGTATCACCCGGAAGCTCATTAGAGGTGCAGAATCGTGAGCCTCACCCCAGACCTGCTGAATCAGAGTCTACACCCTAACAAGCTGCCCAGCTGATTGAGGTACTTTGCAGCGTGGGTGCCCAAGGAGGCTTCCCATCAACGTTCATTGGCCAGGGCGGCATCATATGCAAATGTCCAGACCAACCACCGGAGAGAGAAAAATAATTGCCATAATTAATTTAAAACCATCATCACTCACATTCCTGGGCTGGGGAGGCATCGCCTGGCTATGGTGTGGGGTGACGATGGTGGGTGGGTAATCAGGAGGCTAATAATTTCTTGAAGGTTTACTGTGAATATTAAATGAGATAAAGAATTTGCAGTGACTAACACATTCACTCATTATTTCATCCAACAATTTTTTTTTTCAGTGCCTCACTGAGATCATAGTGAATAAACAAGGCACTATTCCTATCCTCATGGGTAGAGCTTACACTCTGATGAGGAAGGCAGACCAAAAACAGGAAAGGAAACTCATGTAATACACAGTTGTTTATGATTGTCCAAGTGCTGAGAAAAAATGAAACAGTGCTCAAGAAGGTGGGCAAAGCCAGGCTTCATTATAGTGCCCTTGCTGTGAAGAAAGCATGTCAGCAGAGACCTGGAGGGTGAAAAGGAGCCCACTGCTCCCTGAAGCAGAAGGTGGGGATAGGCTGGGGTGATCTTGGCAAAGAGGAACTTCATGTGCAAAGGCCTGGGGGAAGCCATGAACTGGGCAAGTTGAAGGCATGAATGGATCTGCATAACCCTGGTTACATTCTCGTCCCTGTGGACCTGACTCAGTGCATATGTCCAGCTAGGTCATCAGGATGTCTGGTCTCACATCCTGAGCTTCTCTGATTCCATTTTTGCCACTTACTGTGGATTAAGAACCTGGAACGCCATGCCTGGTTTTGTGATCCTGCAGGCAGGGCAGGGGTCATAGGGCCCCCTCAGGAGTCACAGTCTGTGCGTCTCTGCTCCTCCACCCTGGGAGGGGGCACTCTCCTTTTGTAATCATGAAGCCCCGGTACAGTTGTGTTACATCACGTGATATTGGTCCATCTCTCCATCTCCTCTCTCATTGGACTGGGATCTCCTTGATAATAGGGAGACTGATTTGCTCTCTTTCATATCCCTAGCACCTCTCATGGTACCTAACACATTGTAGGCATTTAGCACAGATTTGCTGAGTGAATAAATGGACGATTTATGCATGAATGAGCTAAAATGTATAAAAGCTGATGCTCAATGCTTTAAGGGACTGGAAGAGCTTATCTGGCCACACTACATCGTTGGTTATCACCCCATTTTTCAGACGACACAGCCAAGGGTAAGGGGGCCTAGGAAATGCTCCCACACCCTGAAGTGACAGAGTAGCGGTGAAGGTGAAGAGGAGCATTCCGGATCCTTGCTGACCTCTTAGAACGGGCTACATTGCCTCCATGTTGACCTCATGGAAGATGTAGAAATCTTCTCCTCCATGTCATGTGAAGAGGATCTCTGCCTCCTCACAGGGCTGGGGGACGTGAAGTAGAGGCAAAGAAGGAGACAGAAGAGGTTCATCGCAAGGGGACCACCCTGGCCATGTGTACAGTTACTTATTGCTGTCAATAAATTACCCAGAACTTACTGTCCTAAAACAGCAATAAACATGTTAATGCTTCCAGTTTCTATGGGTTAGAAATCTAGGAGCCCTTTAGCTGAGCAGTTCTGACTCAGGGTCTCTCATAAGGTCGTAGTCAAGAAGTTGACCAAAGCCACAATCACCCGAAGGCTTAACTGGGGCTCGGGGTCTGCTTCCAAGGTGATGTCCAAGGTGACTGACAAGTTGGTGCTGCTGGTTGGTGAAGAGCTTCAGTTCCTCCCCATGTGGGCCCCTCTACAGGCTGCCTAAGTGCCCTTACAGCACGGCAGCTGGCCTTCCCCACAGAGGGCAATCCAAGGAGGATGGAGCCGGTGGCTGCTGCGTCGCCCTGCGTGAGTTAGTCCTGCATGTCACCATCCGGCCTGACCCACATCGAAGGGGAGGAAGTCAGTTTTCACCTTCTGAAGGGAGAATGTTGAAGAAATTAAGAACATATTTCAAACATGCTAAACTAATTCCCAAGACCAGCCATTGGCTTGTCCATCCCTAGCCTCATGATGGTCAACTGGTTTGCCAGAGCACACTGGTAGACCAGAAACTCACACCACTTGGTGATGATCAATCTGTGGCACACACTGTGTCAACAATGTCTTTTATTTAATGCTTGTGAAGTGGGGACCTGAGGTTGAACAGCCTCTGGGGTGAC
Source organism: Cheracebus regulus (assembly GCA_963574635.1). Classification (NCBI taxonomy): domain Eukaryota; kingdom Metazoa; phylum Chordata; class Mammalia; order Primates; family Pitheciidae; genus Cheracebus; species Cheracebus regulus. The sequence goes on along the minus strand of CAUYQU010102742.1, from coordinate 64,680 downwards.
AATCCCTCCTAGGTTGGGAGTACAGGAGAGTCCAGAGGCTCTTAGCGCCTAACCTTCCACTTTCATTTCTAATAAATGGAGATACCCCTCTTTTCCTTTTCCCAGCCACAACCTTCCAGGCTAAGAGGCTGCTTTGCAGAGAAGGAGATTTCCCTGTCCTTATCTGCCTTTTGGAGGAGACAGAGCCAAACCTGGCACGTTATGAAGACACTCCGTGTTCCCCAGACTGCCCCTGGCAGTGCCACCCATCTCAGAGCCATGGGGAACATTCATTGCTCTGTGGACCTTAAAATCAGGCACAGTGTCAAGTTGGACCCATCAGTCTATTCAGGGTATGAATTGACACAACGTCTATGGAGGACACTTAGGCAATAGATTTCCTAATTAAAAAGACACACATCCTTTGGCCCAGTAATTCCACCTTGAATAATTTATCATCCCACAAACACACTCCCACTTGTGAGACATAATGTGTGTATGAAGATAGGTATTGCAGCATTGTTTTTGGTAGAAAGAGACTGAAAACAATCTAATTGTCCATCGCTGGAGGCTGGTTAAATAGATCGTGACACATCCATTCAACGGAATATTCCATGATTAATAAAAAGAAAATGAGGCTCTTTGTTAAATACTAAAATGGAGCTATCTTCAAGATGCATTGTTAAGTGAAATAAGCAAGATGAACAACAGTGTGGATAATTTGCTGTAATTTATATAAAAAAGAAAATAGAAAGATTCTATGTACATATTTAAACACAGAGTATCTGATAAAATGAGAAACTGGGAGTAACAGATTGAATCATACGAAACTGTCTTTTTTTTTTTTTTTGGACAGGTTCCTACTCTGTCACTTAGACAAAAGTGACACAATTATGGCTCACTGCAGCCTTGACTGCCCAGGCTCAAGTGATCCTCCTATCTCAGCCTCCTGAGTAGCTGGGACTAATAGTGCACTACTAACTTCTGTACTTTTTTGGAGATGAGTTCTCCCTATGTTGCCCAGGCTGGTCTCAAACTCCTGGGCTCAAGCCATCCTGGGATGACAGGTATGAGCCACTGCATCCAGTGAAACTGCCATTTTTGTTGGTTGAAAGCAAGTAAATATTGAAATGTCATGTGGGTTACCCCAGTAGCAACAGTGGTTGCTTCTGGGTGTATGGGAGTAGGGAGGGAAGCTTACTTCTCCCATCAGAACTTTTTCTGTGCCTTTGAAATGTTACACAATATGCATGATTTAGCTATTTCTATAATTTCTATCCCATTTAGTTTTTTTAAAAAATAGATGCTAAAGTGTCATCCATTTGAACAACCATTGCAAAGATGGGAGATTCCCATTCTGATCAAACAGACAACATTATCTTGAAATTCCACAGTCATTTTTACTTGCCTATCTGTTTTTTGTTGTTTTTTGAGTCGGAGTGTCTTTCACCCAGGCTAGAGTGCAGCGGCATGATCTGGCTCATTGCAACCTCCACCTCCTGGGTTCAGATGATTCTTCTGCCTCAGCCTCCCAAGGAGCTGGGATTACAGGCACATGCCACCATGCCTGGCTAATTTTTATATTTTTAGTAGAGGTGAGGTTTCACCCCATTGGCCAGGCTGGTCTCAAACTCTGTCCTCAGGTGATCTGCCCACCTTGGCCTCCCAAAGTACTAGGATTACCAGCATGAGCCACCGCACCCAGCCTACTTGCTTATTTGTATTCAAACAGAAAAAAAATAATGTCTTGCTTCAGATTTAATTTAGAGGGGAAATGCAAACTGAGCCAGAGGTCTGTAATTGGAATGGAAACCTGAAGGCTGAAGAGCAGCAGGTTACTCCAATGAGGAGGGTGACCTCAGGGAGCCATCCTCTTTAGGACATCCACGGTCTCTGGGAGCACAGGGCTCTGGGAGAAGGGGCCCCCAACCTTGCCTTGCATGGCCTTCTGAGATGCTGCATCTGGGCCGTCAACATCTCTCTAGGACACAGAGCCTGGCTCCATCCTGGGGTGGCAGAGGAGTCCTAAGGTTGTGCTAGTCTGGCAGGCTCCTTCTCTTTGTAACAGAGTCACTAGTTTGAGGCCCTCCCCACTGCTTCTAATTTATTCATTAATATTTTGAAGTTCAAATGAGAGCCGTCTACTTGTGCATGCTGGAAATTTTGAAATTGCCACTTTGAGTAATTATGTTTATTTCCTGAAAAATAAGGTTAAAAGCAAAGTGCGAACAAGTGATCTAAGAGCCCCTGTGAGTGAAACATGGATTCATCTCTTTTTTTCTGACACATTCAACTCATTCTGTTCTTCAGAGGACTCTCCCTGAGGGCTCGAACCCCTGTCAGCAAGGGGGCAGTCAGCAGGCACTCTCAAATGCCCTCAGTGAGGGGAGGAATCAGTCTGACCCTCTTTTGGAGGGGATGCTAACGTTTTATAGCAAATATTTAAATGCTTATACTTTGATCCAGCAATTTTGCTGGAATCTGTCCTACAGCAATACTCAGATGCATGGATGCAGATGTAGATGTGAACAAGCCGTTGTGACATTGATTGTTATGCAGAAAAATTGGAAATGGCCCCAAATATCTATTAGTGGGGGAGTTCAGTAAGTTGTAGCCCCTCCATACTCTTGAATCTGGTGTAAAAAGAGAGAGGGATGTCTGAGCATTAGCATCAGCGTGCCACTGTGTGACAGCTAAGGGCAAGTTCCACGGAAGAACCCTGTACGGCTCCATCTACCTAGACCAGTGCTTCTCATCCAGGGATGACGTTAGGCTCCACAGGACATGTGGCCGTGCCCGGAGACATTTTGTGTTGTCACAACTAAGGGTGGATGCTGCGGCATCTGACGCATAGAGGCCAGGGATGTTGCTGACTTCCTGCAATGCACAGCACGGCCCCACAGGACAGAATTCATCAGCCCCGAATGCCAATCGTACTGAAGCCGAGAAACATCTACCCCTATAGCATGATCCTTTACATGTTCCGAATCCTCTACGAATATTTCTTGAATCATTCATGGCATTTACTTACTAAAAACACTGTGTGTGCACGTGACACTCATCAAATAATGAGCAGCTTGAGGAGACGTGCAGTAACAGCTGTAGGATGCTTTGATGTCTTCCCTTACTTTCGTATCAGCAGCTTCTTCTTTTTTTTAAAAAAAAAAAAAAAGCAGGTTTCATAATGAAAATGTAAGGAGGGAAGGAAGAAAGCAAGGAAGGACAGGAGGAAGAGAAAGAGGGAGGAAGGGAAGGACATTTTAAATATCCATTTTGCATGAGAAGGCATGAATTGTACTCTGAGAGAAACCAGTCTTGGGTCAATTACTTCAGCTGTTCTACCTTTACGTTTTCAGCTTCAAAATGGGCATAATAATAGTGCTCCCCTTTCTGGGTGTTGGGAGGATTGAATCAGTCGGTGCGTGCAGTGAGAGCTCAGTAGATGGCTTCATCCTCACTGTTATTGACAGGGCATGCTGAACGTCACTTTTCTTTTTTTTTTTAGACAGAGTGTTGCTCTGTTGCTGGAGATCACACCACTGCACTCTCAGGCTGGAGTACAGTGGTGTGATCTCGGCTCACTGCAACCTCTTCCTTCTGGGTTCAAGCGATTCTCCTGCCTCAGCCTCCCAAGTAGCTGGGATTACAGGTGTGCACCCCCACACCTGGCTCATTTCTGTATTTTTAGTAGAGACAGCATTTCACCATATTGGTCAGGCTGGTTTTGAACTCCTGACCTCAAGTGATCCACCTGCCTCAGCCTCCCAAAGTGCTGGGATTACATGCATGAGCCACCACACCCAGCTCCTGAATGTCATTTTGATTTCTGTTCAGAATATTCTCCAGGCCCTTGGCCGGCTCAGGTTCAAGGAGGGCCTGTGATGATTTCTGGAGTGGGGTTTGCGCAGGCACATTCTGGGGGCCAGGGGGCAGCTGTAGGGCCCTAGCAGGTGAGTGGTGGCCTTGCATTTGCCCGCGTCTACACTGGCGCTGGCCCTGGCGAGAGCAGCCTTGGCCTGCCTTTCTCTGCCGCCATCTGCCCCTCAGGCCTGCGTGGGGTTAATGGAGCATAAACGCATTGGCCCGTGGGCAGAGGGCTGCTGGCTCTTCATGGCAGGGCTCATGTCCTGAGGCCCCCACATACCAGGAGACCCTCGACCACATTTTCCCGGCTCAAGGTCCTCATTTTCACCTCGGCCCAGGAATCCTGGGAGCTGTAAAGGCGTTTTCTAACAGAGCGTTGTCCTGGGAGACCGAAAACTTTCTAATCAATGCAAAACAGAGACAGAGAGCAGAGCTGGACAAGAAGCTTGCTACCCACCCCCCTACATTAGCCCTATTTAGCAGCAAATCCCTAAGCCAGCGCTTGTAAAAAGCAGCTTGTTTGGGCCTGACCCTCCCCATTCATGTAATGTGATATTGCACGCTCGGCCGACCTCGGCAAGCAGCGAAACATATGTCGTCAGCTGGGCGCTGCTGCCCCTCTATTAAGATGGTTCTGGAAGCATATGTGGGAACTGGCCTGCCCTGGAGACTCGAGGGAAAAGGCAGGAACACAGGCAATTAGAGGGAGCCGCCTGGCCCCACCGCCAGGCCGCAGGAGGAAGTTCAGGGACGCATCTCCTGGACATGGAAACAATTAGGGTCAACAAATAATCGCAGAAAAGGAAACTTTAAAAAATAGAAACCTGGTGAAATGACCCAGTAAACACCCTGCCCGCTCCTCCCCTCCTCTGGGCGGGGGCTGCATCTGTGCTTCACGTGGACGGGCTTCCCCTCCCCGCCTTGGATAATGACTTCCCTTTGCAATTTCCTGGAGGAAGTTGTTGAAGTGATCTTCCAGTGATAAAATAAGCCAGGGTGATTCTTAATTTTCAGTCTGAAGTCTTTTTTCCCCTCCCAGTCCAATCTCCTCATTAACTAGGGTCAGCAGCAGGAAAGAGACGTCCAGGCTGCGAATGTTTCTCCTGAGGAAAATGGGGTGGGCTGGTCCTGGGTTGTGACTCGGGGTGGGGGACATGAGCCAGCCAGCTTCCTAGACCAGAGTAGTCACTGTTGGGGTCAGAACGAGAAACCTTCCATTTTCTGTCATTCTGCTAGTTATAGTAGAACAATCACAGCTACTACTTGGGAAGCACTTTCTAGAAGTTCCTGACCTTTGCTGTCCAACACAGGAGCCACCGGCCACATGTGGCTACTGAGCCAGTGACATGTGGCCTGTGTGACAGAGAAACTGAAGTTTTAGAATGTTGTTTAATTAAATTAATTAATTAATTAATTTAGAGACAGAGTTTTGCTCTTGTTTCCTAGGCTGGAGTGCAGTGGCACAGTCTTGGCTCACTACAACCTCCGCCTCCTGGGTTCAAGTGATTCTCCTGCCTTAACCTCCCGAGTCACTGAGATTACAGGTATGCACCATCATGCCCTGCTAATTTTTGTATTTTTAGTAGAGACAGGGTTTCACCATGTTGGCCAGGCTAGTCTCGAACTCCTGAGCTCAGGTGATCTGCCTGCCTCAGCCTCCCGAAGTGCTGAAATTACAGGCTTGAGCCACCGTGTCCAACCGAGTGTTGTTTAATTTTAGTTAATTTAAACTCAAAAACTGGCAATTCAATTACTGGAAAATGTCTAAAAATGCAGAAGATGTGGTACTCTGCCTTTTCAACTGTAAATTTCATCATATTCAAACAGTGATAAATATTTCCATTGAAAATTTAGTGCCTGCATTGAGATGTGCTGTAAGTAAAAAACGCACACCAGATTTCAAAAAAAATTTAAAGCAATTAAAGAAAAAAGTAAAGCAAATTGTTAATGGTTGTATATTGATTACATGTTGAAATGGTAATACTTGGTACATATGGGGTTAAATAAACAACATCATTAAAATAAACGTCACCTGAATTTGTTGTATAACAATGTGAATATGTGTGACACTACTGAGCCATACATTTAAAAATGATTAAGATGGTAAATTTAATGTAATGTGTTTTTTACAGCAATACAAAAATCAGTCACATGTTTCTTTTTGCTTTTCATAATGTAGCTACTAGAAAATATCAAAGGACATCTGTGAGTGGCATTGTATTTCTTTTGGACCCTCCTTAAAAGCTCATGGTCTCCTCTAATCCATCAGTAATCCTTCCAGCAGGTCTGTGGACAGCGTCCCCTCCTCCAAGCGTCTCTCCACCTGCTTAGGTAGAGAAAGGAGTAGGATAGTGCCTATTAAGAGGCTTTAAATAGCAAGATCCAAGGAAATATTTTGAACCAGAATCTAGAGGTCTTGCCCAGCAAACCCTTTCTGCTTTTCTATACCAGCGGAAGACACTCAGAGAGAAAAGTTCTCCGTTTTGGGCTCTGAGCATGCGCTCTGCCTGGCAACTGTCCGCCAGGTTAAGAAAACTCAACTCTGCTTTAGAAGCCCTGAGTCTGAGGGTCTCTCCACCCTGCATCTGCTCCCACTTCCTCCTCCTCTAAGCTGGTGAGAAACGGTGCTCTACACTGAAACAAGAGCATTGTTTCCTCCCTAGGTGCTTTGGGCAGAGCCCTCTGCAGATATCAGAAGGGAGATTATCTCCCTCTTCCTCGGAATGTTCCAGGGCTCAGAGAATATGGACCTTCAGGATCCAGAGAAGTTGTTTTGATTCTGGGCTTTGCAGGCTGAGAGAAGTGAGTTCAAAGCCTTACCCCCACATTCCTGCCACTTCCACCTGCGTGACTGTGGTCCAGCCTCTTGACCTCTCCAAGGGTCAATTCCTTAATGCATAATATGGGGGAAATAAGAATAGCTACTTCGATGGAGTGTGAAGAAAAACAAATCATCAGTTTGTGCAAAACGCTTAGCATGTGTCTGGCATGGCAGCCCCCATCCCAAATGACCACGAGTTTCTGGAGGCTGGGCTGCTGGTTGCTTCCAGTGGGGTCCATATCTGCCAGCGCCTCCTGAGCAGTGTGAAGAGGGATTACTATCTAACTGCCATGCTCAGCCGCCTCTCTCCTGTATTTTCTGGGTCTCTGAAACCCCTTTGCACCAGTCCCCTCGGTACACTCCAGCCATCCCAAGTCAGTGGTTGGCTGGGTCAGAGGGAGGCAGGAGAGATGGTGACGGAAGGTGACCTCAGCCAGCCACCTGCACCTGCTCTCATGCAAATCCCCCCCCCCCACAGGGACAGGCAGCCTTTGGGGCTGGAGTGAGCCCCAGGCTGAGCAGAAGATGCATCTAGGATTGGAGCTGCCGCGACTGTGTGTGTGGCCCAAGGTGAAACCTGGCCCACAGTGATGGTAACACACTGTGACAGCTGTCACAACTCCTCTTGGGTCATCTTGCCATGAAGACTCAGAGCAGAGGAGTGACGACTGGGGTCAGGCACAGAAGATGCCCAGGGCATGCAGGCGCACTTGGTTTACATATCCATTCATTCACTCTGGGAATGTCCACAGAGCTTATCCTTCGCGCCAGGTGCCGGGCCAGGGTAGGGGACCGACGAGCAAGCTGGGTGGGATCCTGCTATCCAGAGGAATAAGTGTAAGACGAGGAACCTGCAGATTTCACCAGGATGACTTCAGATTGTGACAAGTGCTGTGGTTGAAATGGGCAGGAGGATGCGTAGTGGCCACGGGGCAGGCCAGCTCTCACCAGGGCGTTCACTGAGGGCTCTTGGGAGAGGGAGCTTTGAAATTGGACCTGAAGGTTGGAGTTAGAAGGCAGCCAGGTGAAAGGCAGCCTGGTGGGGGCCATTTGGGAAGAAGGAATGAGAGGACTCACAGGTTTCCCAAGGAGAAGCCATCCTGACAGTGAGAATGGAAGTGAAGTGGAGTCCAGGTTTGGGATTTCTCAGACTAGAAAACATTTTCAGAAATGATCTAAGGACGACGGGTTTTCTGCCATAGCAATTTCAAAACACTACAATCAACCATAACATAAACAGGAAGTCCAACAAAGTTCTGAAATGTTCCACTACTTGGAGACATTTTATATAATTATTTTTATTTATTTATTTTATGTTACTTTTTTTTTTTTTTTGAGACAGAGTCTCACTCTGTCGCCAGGCTGGAGTGCAGTGGCGCAACCTCAGCTCACTGCAACCTCTGCCTCCCGGGTTCAAGGGATTCTCCTGCCTCAGACTCCTGAGTAGCTGAAACTACAGGTGCACACCACCATGCCCAGCTAATTTTTGTATTTTTAGTAAAGACAGGGTTTTACCATGTTGGCCAGGATGGTCTCGATCTCCTGACCTCACGATTCAACTGCCTTGGGATCTCAGAGTTCTGGGATTACAGGGCGTGAGCCACCACCCCCGGCCATTTATTTATTTTTGAGACAGAGTCTCGCTCTGTTGCCCAGGCCGGAGGGCTGTGGCGCGATCTCGGCTCACTGTAACCTCCCTCTTCTGGGTTCAAGCGATTTTCCTACCTCAGCCTCCAGAGTAGCTGGGACTAGTAGTGTGTACCACCACGCCCGGCTAATTTTTTCTATTTTAGTAGAGACAGGGTTTCACCATGTTGCCCAGGCTGGTCTTGAACTCCCAAGCTCCAGCCATCTGCCTGCCTCGTCTTCCCAAAGTGCTAGGATTACAAGTGTGAGCCACCGAGCCCAGCCTATATATTTATTTTTAGAAGTAGGGTCTCACTCTGTCACCTAGGTTGGAGTGCAGTGGTGTGACCCTAGCTCACTGTAACCTCAAACTCCTGGATGCCAGGGATCCTCCCTCCTCAGCCTCCCTAGCAACTGGGACTACAGATGCACCGCCACAAAGCCTGGCTAATTTGTATTTATTTTTTATTTTTTGTAGAGACAGAGTCTTGCTCTCTTGCCCAGGCTGGTCTCCAACTCCTGGGCTCAAGCAATCTTCCTGTGTCAGCCTCCCAACGTGCTGAGATTACAGGTGTGAGCCACAGCACCTGGCCGAGACCTTTGATTTTGCATATATCACTCATCAGTGCATTTCTCTACAGTTTTGCTCTGTTTCTGACTGTCCCTGCTTTGCTGGTACCTTCACTGCGTGCACTGCAGCTGAGGAGCCCAGGGCGGCTGTGGACGCTGGGGTGCAGGGGGCAGTGCTGTTCACTCCCTGCACGAGTGAACAGGCCCAGGCACCCAGGAATGCACACCTGAGAGGGGCTTCACCCCAGCCACTGGTGGTGGGAGATGCGCTGACACCACGCGGCCCTGATGCCGTCTGGGGAGAATGAGACATGCCTGAGCCAATTCCCACCCCGGACACCTCGAATGGTGCTCCCCTCATCACTAGACAAGCTGTCCCCGTCAGCAGGAGAGGAGCGAGGAGTGGCCATGACTGACAATCACGAGGCAGGGCAGTGGCCCCTGCGCCAGCTCATTCACAACATCTGTCATCACGTGCTGTCAGCAGCATGCTCGGTTATGATTTAATTTATGCCTCGCGTGTCACGAGCCAGCACAGACCGTTTTTAAGCCATCACGCGGACTCCTGTTGATGAGAGCTGAGTTTCTCTGACAGGGGCTTGGGTTGGACTCACTGAGAGGCTCCCTGAGAGCCTTCCCGTCGCTCGTTCTAAGTGGAGGTGGGCTGTGGGGAACCCAGGCTGGGAAACTAACAGCAGAGCTGGGAGGGTAAGGAGAGGAAGGGAAAGTGCCACCTGCGGGTTGGGCAGCCCCACCACGCGCCTGCCACGGGAAGGCAGCTGCTCTGACAGTCCACTGAGCTTCCAGAACTGCCTTCGTTCCCCAGCCATCGGAATATGAATTTCTGTTCTGTGCTTAGGGCCAGATTCTCACTACGTCTCAGCCTCTTGTGGTGGCTGTAAATAATCCTGTGCCTATATGCACGGAGATGTCAGTACATAATTGATCTTTTGAAAAATGCCAGCTGATGAAAGTGTGTGATTTACCTTTGACAGCCTGTGCTCACATTTGAAATGTAAAACAGGAGACTCTACGTCCTCCTAGCTAGGCACTGCATTTTGCAGATGTTCATGGAAGGAGGCATTGGAATGCCATGGTTTTACAATCCTAGATGAAACTCAAATGTTCTATGCTTTATTGTTTCCTTTTTTGCAAGAACTGATTTTCTGTTTTACGTAGCTTTGTTTTCTACCCAGTGTTGCAGTCAAAGAACGATTTTTGCACCAACTAGTTGTCATGTGATGGTAAAAAACCCTAAGGAAATACACACACTTCTCTTAGATGATCCAAGTTTACAAATGAAAAGAAAAGGGAATCCAGAAAAGTAATCAGCTTGCCTAATGCCTCAGTCATGTTAGTCATTTCCCAGAGCCGCTCTAACATATCAGAAAAAATTTCTTAGCTTAAAACAACGCTAGTGTATTATCTTCCCATTCTGGAGGCCAAAAGTCTGAAATGTATCTCACTGGGCTGTCACCTCCCAAAGTGCTAGTATTCCAGGCATGAGCCACTGTGCCCCGCTGAAGTCTACTTGTTACAGCAGGTCCTGAGAGGCAACTCGGTGGGCAGAACTTCCTCTAGAAGCTGAAAATGGCTTTTCCCTAGAACCTCCAGAAAAGAACGCAGCCCTGCTGATCATGTCACTGCAGTCCAGCCTGGGCGATAGAGCAAGACCCTGTCACACAAAAAAATTAAAAAGAAAAAACTGGACATTCTCTTGGCAGTTGACAATGACATTGGGCATCCAATACTCACTAACATCTGGTCTTTTAAATTCAAAATAAATAAAAGTCTTGAGCCTGTGAATTGAAAAGCAGACCCAAGCCATCCTTGTTTGTCACAAGTCCTTTGTGAATGTGCGTGTTTGCCTTTCCTTCCTCTTCCCTTGAAGAATGCCTCTTGCAGAGTTCCTGTTTCCAATTATCAGTGGCCAGTCCAACTAACGAGGCTGAGTGTATCCGTTTCAGACAGATCATAATTTTTGAATAATACCATTTGCTATGAGTGGCATCGAGAAAAGTCAACGAAAAGCTACATTAAACAGACAAGTCAGTTCTTCATTCAGGAGAATGCTCTTTAGTATGGCACAGAATGTTTCCTATGTCCAGAGAGTGACTTTTCCATTGCAAACTAGCCAACTCTTGCTTTTCTACTTTTTAATTTTTGGTCAATCTGGAGCAACCATGTGCAAGTGAAAACTGCCCTTCGTTTGAGCTGGGCAGGTTGTAGGGCATACTGCTATTTCATTTCCACCCCAGAGCACCTCTCACTCAAGCAGTGGTGTGGACGGCCCAAGCCAGAAGATCAACTCTGGACAGAAGGAGAAAGTCCCGAAGGTGGGATGGCCTGGCTGGAAGGCCAAGTTCATGAAATAATCACTCCTTTCTTCATTGTGTGAAGATGACAGTCTCCTCACCTCTATCACTTTCTTTCTCTTTCTTTTTTCTTTCTCCTTACTTACTTTCTTTCTTTCTCCCTCTCTCTCTCCTTTCTTTCTTTCTCTTTCTTTTTTTCATCCTCCTTGCCCCTCCCCCTCCCTCTCTCCCTCCCAACCTCTTTCTTTCCCTTCCTCCCTCCTTCCTTCCTTTCTTTCTTTCCTTCCTTCCTTTCTCTCTCTCTCCTTCCTTCCTTCCTTCCTTGTTTCCTTCCTTCCTTCCTTCTTTCCTTCCTTCCTTCCTTCTTTTTCTTTTGACGGAGTCTCACTCTGTCGCCCAGGCTAGAGTGCAGTGGCATGATCTTGGCTCACTGCCACCTCCATCTCCCAGGTTCAAGCGATTCTCCTGCCTCAGCCTCCTGAGTAGCTCAGATAGAGCCACTGCACTCCAGCCTGGGCGACAGAGTGAGATTGTCTCGAAAAAAAAAAAAAAAGAAAGAAATATATTGCTTACGGTTCTGAGGCTGAGGAGCCCACTCTCCAGGTGCCAGCAGATTTAGTGTCTGACGAGGGTTTGCTTTCTGCTTCCAAGCCGGCACCTTCCTGCTGCCTCTTCACAAGGTAGAAGAACGAACAGAACACTCCCATCCTGTTCACGAGGCTGGAGCTCTCATGACTTAGTTACTCCCCAGGGGCTTCTCATCTTATAACTATCTCACTGGGGGTTAGGCTCCCACATATGACTTTTGGAGGGACACACACATTTCACCCACAGCGAGTGTCTTTCCCGTACAGCCCCAGGAAGCAGATACCCACACTGAACACATTTTACAGAAAGTCAAACTGAGGCTTGGTGAGGTGAAAAGACCTATCCAGTGTCACAGTCAATTTCAGAAATGCCGAAAGGGCCCAGCCACCAGCAGAAGATCAATCCACCAGACACAACCTTCCATCAGGGCAGGGGCCTGTTTGTTTTGTCTCTTGCCATATACTCAGTGTTGGGCACATAGTAGCTGCTCAGCAAATCCCTGATGAATGAACTAAATGTATTTTACTATTTTAAGGGCAATCTGTGAAAAAATGAACTACAATTTTGAGCATTAACATTGTCGTATGTCTTGTTGTGCCATTTTTCTCTGATTCCTCCTCCAAGTCTCAGCTCTGTCAATGGAGCAGCCTGGCCCACCCACTGTTTCATGCGAGAATTGAAATGACCTCTGAATCCTTCCTTTCCTTTGCCAGTCACAGCCAATCCATCAGGAAACCCTCCAAATGTTCTGCTCTGAGATATTTCTCAAATCCAGCTCTCCTCCTACTTCCATTGTTATCTGCCTCGTTGGAGCCAACACCGCCTGCCGCGTGGAAGGACACCCCACTTCCTAACTGGTCCTTTTGTGTCTGTTCTCGCCCTGTCAATCAGATCCACTCAGGTTTGGCTGCAAGTAGTCAAAACCTCCAAGTAACCAAGACAGGACTCATATACAGGGGACTTCCCTCTCTCTAGAGGAAAGCAGGCCGGGGCTGATAGGGGAGCTCTGGCCCTCAGGTCTCGTCTTTCTAGCTGCTCAGTCATCCTCCACTCATGACTTACGCCTGTTCCCGCAAATGATTGCTCAGACCCCAAGCATGTGTCTGCATTCAAGCCAGCTGGAAGAGAGGAGGAGTTGAAGGCATATTCCCTCTCTTCAAGGACACGTTTTGGAAATCATATGTAGTATTCTCATTTCCATCCCATTGTCCAGAACTTAGTATTAATGCTGGGGAAACATAGTTCTTATTCCTGGTGGCCAGGCGTGCACAGTCAAAGTTCGGTGCTGATTTTTCTGAGAGAAAGGGGATAGCAGATATCAACGGAACCTCTACCACTCAAGACTGCGCACTTTACCAGTGGTTCAGATAAGATCATACGACGCTCCCCTGTGGAAACCCACCAAGGGCTCCCAAAACACCAAAAGCAAACTCCAGACTCCTTTTGGTGGCCAAAGAGGCCCTTTATGATCGAGTTCCTTATTCTCCAAACCCACCTCTCCCCTCAGTTCTCTCGGGCCTTCCTGTGGTCCCGGGCACAGCAGCCTCCAGTTCTATGCACTCGCCGTTCTCTCTCCCGTCAGCACCCCGCCTCCGGAGCATCCCACAAATGATGGACTGTCCTGGCTCACATCCTGTCCTGTCCCTAGAGCAGCTGCAGCCCACCTTCCCTGCAGTCTCCGTCTCCATCACCCTCTGAAACAACCTTGCACGTTTGTTCATGTGTGCTTTGATGGTCTCCCCCACCCCTGCCCTGTGAAAGTCTTCAACGACAGGAGCCTTGTCTGTTGTGCTCATCCCGGTATCCCTGTGCTCGGGATCTTCACAGCACACAGCGGGTACTCAGGCAACATTGACTGATTCAATACTGCAGAACTGTCCTGGGGACAGCACACCCCCAGCACTCGCCACCACTTGCCTAGAGAATGACACTCTCTTCTCCCTGCCCATGTGATTAAAGGGGGGCCCCTGATCAGCACAGCCTGACACCGAGCCCCAGGGCCCATCCTGACCAATGCAGCCTCCACAACCCAGGACACAGGTCTCAGATCAAGCAGATGTAAGATGAAAGTTGGCAAATTAGACTGCTTTCCTCAGATCCTTCTATTTGGAGCCGGGCGGGGGTGGCAGGGGGTAGGGAAGGAGAATGAGCCTTTGCTTTGGCATCACGATGCTGGAAGGAAGTAGAATTAGGACCCCCAGGTGACATGTTCCCTACATAGGAAGCAAGTCTAGCTGCAGTGGAGGAGGAGGCGCCAATGCCCAGGAAGAAAGAGCAATCATAGAGAATTCTCAAGAAGGAGAGAGAACTTGCCTGATGACGTCATTGACACCCGCTGCATATAGCCGAGCCTGAAGCTGTCCCTGGGCTTCCCATTCCCCTAAGTCACTAAATCCCTCTTTCCTTTTATTTCCTTTTCTTTCCTTTTCTTTTCTTTTTTTCTTTATCTCTTTCTTTTTCTTTTTCTTTCTCTCTCTCTCTCTCCTTTCCTTCCTTCCTTCTTTCTTTCTTTCTTCTTCTTTTTCTTTTTTTCTGAGACTGAGTCTTACTCTGTCACCATGCTGGAGTGCAGTGGCATGATCTCGGCTCACTGCAACCTCCACCTCCCTGGTTCAAGCGATTCTCCTGCCTCAGCCTCCTGAGTAGCTGGAACTACAGGTGCGCACCACCACGCCCAGCTAATTTTTGTATTTTTAGTAGAGACTGGGTTTCATCATATTGGCCAGGATGGTCTCGATCTCTTGACCTCATCATCCACCCGCCTTGGCCTCCCAAAGTGCTGGGATTATAAGCATGAGGCACCACACCTGGCCCCCCTTTTCTTTTATTAAGCCAGTTTACAACCAACATAGTACTGAGTATCATTTTCCCCATTTTATAAAGAGGTCACAGAATTTGAGAAGGTAAATCGCTTTATTTATGACCACAGTCAAACTGGCAAAACTGGGAGTCAAACCCCAATTCCTGTAACTCTGAAGCCAAAAAGCCCCCATGACGTAAGGCTTCTCACTGTCCCAGTGTTATCTTACATAACCGTACCCAGACCACAGACACAGACACCGTTGGAGAGAAGCAAGGACTTAGAAAAGGCCTGGAGCTCTTTCAGCTCAGGGTAGTGGACTCAACCACAGTGGTTGCTTGGGAGGTGAGAAAATCACATCTAGAGCTTTTTTTTTTTTTTTTGACACATAGCTAATGGTTTCTTTCAGAGGAAGGCACATTTCTAACAGAAATGCAAAGTTTTCTCATTCAGGGGTTCTTTTCTTTCATAGAACATATGCCTGGATTTAAATTTCCAGGCTGGTCATTAATAATGTACATTTAAAGGCGATACAGCCTTCTGAAGCCACACAGAGTGGTCACATTCTGTATTTCCATCCTGTTCCCTTAATTGCTTCACTGATGCCTTTAGTCCCAGCCGGCCAGTAGGGGAAACCAGGTTATGACTTTGAAATCCTCCAAAATGGCTAGATCCACCCGGAATCTGATTTCATTTTTTTTTTTAATGCATTAGTGGATATTTTTAAAATGCACATAAATATTTGCAACCAGCATCACTTGGACTCTGAAGATAAACAGTCATAAAACAATATTGTGACCGCATTTTCCCCTCCTGCTAAACAACTTCCTCAGAGGGGGAAAGGTTAGACTCATCAGAAGTAAATTAGCTACAGCAGCAGCCAACTTTTTTTTTATGCTGTCAGTCCTTACTGCCTGGCTATGATGGCAGTATCTGGCCATGTCCAACCCACATGGGTCAAGGCCCTGGACAGAGAGCCTCGCTGGGTGATACTGCTCTTCCCGGGACACTCTGAGAAGCTCAGAGTGGCTCTAATGCAGCAGGGTGCTCATGGGGCCATTAGTTCCAGCAGCCAGAGTCCCTGTCTTCTGCCGACAGTCTCATGAGCTGGATATTAATTCAAGGGTATGCATGTTTAGAAATGTTGTATTTTTAAAAACTGCTTATTGTTTTAATTTACACAGCTAGAAGCTGCTGAGCCTTTCAGTTCACCACCAAAAGAAATTTGGCTTCCAGATTTCCTAAGTCATCGAAGCGCTTGAAGGATACTATCCGGGAAGCAATACGACAGTTGCGGTGTGTTTTCTTTCAAGCCCAGGCTTTCCTGGACCCCGGTGCCCACAGGACTTCCCTGTTGACTTTGTCCTCAACATCAGTCACCAGCCCCAGGCTACAGGGCTACCCAGCCCCGTCACAGTGGCCCAGCTAGTGGCCAAATGCTTTCAGGGTTAAGATTAAAGTGATACATTCATTCATTCGACACTTATCAAGTGTCCACAGGGCACCAGGACACTCTTCCTGTGTACTAGACATACAAGACAGCAAAGGCCTGCTCTAGGAAGCCTGCATTCCAGCGGAGGAAGACACAGAGTGAACAATATACAAACTGTGTGTTTTGACGGGTGAGGGTTATGAAGAAAAATGAAGGAGCGTCAAGAGTTTGGAGCATGGGGAGGAGTGATGCCATTTCATTTTTTATTTGCTTGTTACTTTACACTAGGTTGCAATAGTCCCTTTTCTTACAAACTTCTTTGTTCAGTAGATCTCATTTTTCAGGGCCAAGAGGTTCTGATTAGCCCAGAGTTTCAGCGCTCAGGTTTGGGAGCCAGGAGGGGACTTCCACCTGTGAACTTGAGATCCTGGGTAACCTGCTTTCCCTGTAGCGCCTTCATCTTCTCACCTATAAAATTAAGTAAGGAATCTATTTCATAGGCTACAGTAAACACAAATAGCATGCAGAGAGAGAGCTTCATTGCTATGTGCAGTGGAAGGCAAGCATTTAATCAGTATCACTTATTATTAATATTTACAGCTCTAAGTATTCCTTTCGATAGCTGCCCAACATGCTGGATTGTAGACTTGCAACGATGCATGTCATGTATTGCTGGGGTGTGGGATATTTCTAGGGATTGCACGTCCTCTTCTGTTCATGCTCATTCATTCCTACTCTTATTACTCTTTTCTTCCCCCCAAGATGGGTCTTGCTCTGTGGTCCAGAGCTAGAGTGTAATTGCGTGATCTCAGCTCACTGCAACCTCTGCCTCCCAGCTTCAAATAATTCCCCTGCCTCAGCCTCCCACGTAGCTGGGATTACAGGTGTCACCACCACGCCCAGCTAATTTTTGTATTTTTAGTAGAGGCGGGGTTTCACCATGTTGGCCAGGCTGGTTTCAAACTCCTGACATCATGATCCATCTACCTCAGCCTCCCAAAGGGCTGGGATTATAGGCGTGAGCCACAATGTCCAGCCCCTAATCTTATTACTCTTATTGCTAAGGGCCAGCTCCTAAAGGTGAGAATAAGCTCATGTTCTAGTATAATCAATATCACTGTCTTACTTTTTCTAGTAGTTGTGCCCGGAATGTACGAGCGTGCCTGTTTCCTTGTACCTTCCCCAGCACCGAATGTTACCAGTCTTTTAAATTTTGGTTACTCTGAGGGGGAATGGCTGCTGACACCCGACAATGTTTGATGAGCATTTCACAGACCTCCAGTGAGACTGAACATCTTTTTTTTTTTTTTTTGAGGCAGGGTCTCACTCTGTCACCCAGGATGAAAAGCAGTGGCACCATCATGGGTCACTGCAGCCTCAACCTCCTGGGCTCAGGTGAGTCTCCTGCCTCAGCCTCCCGAGTAGGTTGGATGACAGGCATGAGCCACCACACCTGGCTGATTTTTTTGGCATTTTTTTTGTAGAGATTGGTTTCACCATGATGTCCAGGCTGGTTTCAAACTCCTCATCTCAAGTGATTTTCCTGCCTCAGACTCCCAAAGTGCTGGGATTACAGGTGTGCACCACCATGCCTGGCCGACATCTTTTTAACAGTGTTCTGACCGTGCATTTTCCCCTCTGACTTGCCTCTTCGTAGTCTTTAGCCCCTCCCTGCTATTACACACACCCCCCTTTTAAACTAAACATCTGTTTTCATGAAGAAAAAGTTGAATTTTCATGCATGAAGCCAACTTCTCCTGTAAAGGAAGAAGTGTCAGACAATAGCTAATGTTTTTAAAACGTGGTCTATGTGCCAGGCGTCCATCCATGACGGTCTGTGAATTCCCTCTCCTCATTGCCACAGCATTCCTATTCTAAGGCGGGCATAAATTATTTCCCTAAATTAAAAACAAAAATGAAAGCACAGAGAGGCTTAGCCACTTATGCAAGGTCACATAGCTAGGAAGCCACAGCCCTAGGACTTGAATACAGGCCAGTCTGGCCCCATCTTAATGACTGCTAAACTGTCTCCACAAAGCCATTCCAGCGGCCCCTCAACCTTTCCCTTTGGGCTTACTCTTATGAGCTGGACCCATCATGTAGGAACATCAAAGGGAGGAGGATGAGTATTTTTTCCTCCACCATACATGTTTTCCCCTTCTTCTGCCTAAATAGATACCTCCTTCAGCGATTTCAACACAGAACCAATGCCCTCCTTGTGAGCATGTCCTCTTTCCTGTGTGGGCTTCCTTTTTGGGTGGCATTAACAAAATCCCTCAGGAAAAAACAACATCTTCCAGATCCTTTTCGTTCGGGATTTTGCTTTGTTTTTTTTCTGTTTTGAAATGCCAGCCCACAGTGCGTTTGGCCCAGTTGAGAAGCTTCGATGCTTCCTTGTAGGAAAAGGCATGCTGGATGTTAAGGCAAATATTGGTTTCTCAGTTTTAACTGCTGAAGCTGGAATGCAGGAGTCTTTTTTTTTTTTTTTTTTTTAAGTGTGTAAGTTGTAAATGCACCTTCATGAGCATTTTGAGTGATTTGCCATGTTTTATGCCAGGCATTTTTATTGCTTTATTTTACTGATTCTTCAAAAAAATAAATAAAGTAAGGCATGGCTGTTATTGCTCTCTTTTCATGGAGCAGTGAACCGAAGCTCAGAGAAGCTCAAGTTCTCTAGCCAGTGAGGGATGGGACTGGTTTGTACTCAGGCCTCTGGAAAGCCAGGGGCCAAATCTGGCCTCTGCCCTAGAAGAAGACCATCTAGAAGACACTAGAGGTACGTCTGGGAATTAAATATTTCAGGCCGGGCACGATGGCTCATGCCTGTAATCCCAGCACTTTGAGAGGCCGAGGCAGGTGGAACACTTGAGGCCCAGAGTTCAAGACCAGCCTGGACAACATGGGCAAACCTCGACTTTATGTAGAGAGGTCTTTGTGTTCCCATCAGATCCTGATGTCAGGACTGGGGCAGTGCACCATGTCTTCTGCAGAGGCTCGGGGGCTCCTGGCTAACCAGCGGTGGGCACTCGCCCTGGGCTCTCAGCCCTTCACACTGACCTGGTGCCTCGACACTGTGAGGCCAGGCCATTGAGCTCTGTTTCACATTTGCAAGACAGATGAACTCGTTTGCCCAAATTCAGTGAGGAGTTAGCACCGGGTCAGGAGTCACAGAAAATCTGACTCTATTTCTCAAACTCCAAATCAACTCACTTAACAGAAACATGAAGGCAAGACATTTAAGACATGAATAGAACTGGGAAAACCAGAGCCAGTCAGCATTGTTCCTCTTCCAATGTGAATATGTTGCTGAGTGTCTCATCTGCCTCCATGGAGGGATGGCAGGTGTGAGCAAGAGGGCACTGCCCAGCTGGGCTCCCACTTGGGTCCAAGCAGGCACCTGGAGAACAGCACATGTGCACCACATGGCAGGGCCATCTGACCTAAAGAGAAAATACAGGCAGAGAGGGCTGAGATGAGGTGGCTGCACCTTAATCTATAGAGCAAATGGATGGTCTAAGTCTGTGCTTCTCGACTACAGGCAGTTTTGCCTGCCAGGAAACATCTGGAATGTCTGAAGATTTTTTGGTCATCACAGTGAGGTGGGAAGGGTGAGGACGCTCCTGGCAATGAATGAGTAGAGGCCAGGGATGCCGCCAAATGCCCTAAGGCCCAGGACGGGCCCCACCATGGAGAATTCTCCAGGACCAAGTGTCAGTGGTGCCATAGTTATGAACTCTTTTCCTGCAAGCTTTAATGTAGAGTGCCACCGTTGCTAGGCCCTCGTGGGGGACAGAGTGACCTTCTCCATCTTTGGCTTTGGGCTGGCCACATGACTCACCCAATGGACAACTTTAAGCTTTTATATTTGTCAACTCCAGAGTAAGATACCTTTCTCCCAGGCCACTTAATAGAGAAAAGGCTGGGCAACAGAGAGCAGTCCACGTAGGGCTCCTGAGTGCTGGCACTTAGACTGTCACTGCGGGGAACTGCTGTAATGGGGACTCCCAAGAACACTGCCTGGTAGGCTGCCCCAGAAGCCATGGACAGAAAGGCTCACAGACCAATTTACGATGCCCTCATGTCATAATTTATTGAATTCATCTAAAACATACCATAAGAAGCAAGGGGAGTCATTTGGGGTGGGTTAACACACTTAAGATGAGGTACAAGCTGATAGAAGAACCACCCAAATCCAGTGTATAATAAGGTTCACCCTTCCTTCCTTTCCTCCTTCCTTCCTTTCCTCCTTCCTTCCTTTTCCTTCCTTCCTTTTCCTTCTTCCCTCCCTCCTTCCCTGCTTCCTTCCTTCCCTCCCTCCTTCCCTGCTTCCTTCCTTCCCTGCTTCCTTCCTTCCTTCCCTCCTTCCTTTTCCTTCCTTCCTTCCCTCCTTCCCTCCCTCCTTCCTTCCTTCCTTTTCCTTCCTTCCTTTTCCTTCCCTCCCTCCTTCCCTCCCTCCCTCCTTCCTTCTTTCCTTTCTTCCTCCCTCTCTTTCTCTCTCTCTCTCCCTGCATCGTCACCTTCCTCTCTGACAGCATGGTTACAAGGACTAGAGCTGAGGGTGAGCAACCGACTCGGCACCCAGGAGGTGCCTGAAGCCAACACACACTTGGCTCTGGATAGAGTTGAGGGAGAAGAACTTTTGCACACAGCTGTAACTCACAGATAACCTGCCAAGCACACAGATCTCATCTGTAAATCTTGGGCCGATGACATCTAGGACCAGAATTTACGAAAGGCTCAGCTGTCAATTTCAAGGAGATGGGATCAGTGTCTTCTGAATCTTTCAGGTTTGCCGGGGCTTCCCCCTTCATCTTATCTACAAATAACACTCACTCTCCCCGCCGCGCCCGTCACCTGTGCCTAGCTCCCTTGCCCCGCCATTCTGTCTGCATCCAGCATGCTCACAGTGCCGTAACTCACTCCCTGTCTATAATTAACACGTCTTATGACTTTCTTTAATCCTATTAGTTTTTATTGCTCTTTATATCAGCATTGAATATTTCTAAATAATACAAAAAGCACTCTTGCAAGAATCGGCAGCATCAAGCAGTGCAGATGGCAGGTGACTTTTTAGCAGAAGACCGAAAAATGTAAAAACCAAAAAAGTAAAAGGAATGATGGTCATTTCCACCCAGTGATAGACATCCTTCTCTACAGCTCTGTAGAACACCATTGAATGGCTGCGTCATCATTCATTAACCAGTCCCTTAGAGAGGGGCATGGCTTTTCCACAGTTTCCTTAGAATACATTTCTAGAAAACAGAGGTCAGTCAACTCTTTCTAGAAAGAGCCTGGGTGTAAATATTTCAGGCTTTGCAGGTCAGAAGGTCTCTGCTGCCAAGACTCAACTCTGCGGAAAACACATAAACAAATAGGGCATGGCTGTGTGTGTGCCAATCACACCTCATTTATGGACACTAAAATGAGAGTTTCCTGTCATCTTTGGTAACATCTCAGCAAATTCTATCATTCCTGCCCTGGTTCAGGTTAGCATTTTGGGTATAAAATATTCTTCACTTTTAAAACATCCTGTAAAAATGTAAAGATGCTTTTTAGTTATTGGCTGTGCAGAAGCTGGCTGTGGGCCCTGTACTTTTACCGTCTCTGCGGCTCCCAGACCCTTGCTCTACACAGAATTTCTGAGTCAAAGACTATGTGTGCTTTTACATTTTGACGAACATTGCGGAGCCTCTTTTGTTAAGGCAATACCTTTTTTTTTTTTTGTGAGACAGAGTTTTGCTCTGTCAACCAGGCTGGAGTGCAATGGCATGATCTCAGCTCGCTGCAACCTCCGCCTCCTGGGTTCAAGCAATTCTCCTGCCTCAGAATCCCAAGTAGCTAGGATTACAGGCACCCACCCGCCACCATACCCAGCTAATTTTTTGTATTTTTATTAGAGACGGGATTTCACTATGTTGGCCAGGCTGGTCTTGAACTCCTGACCTCAGGTGATCCGCCCACCTCTGCCTCCCAAAGTGCTGGGATTACAGGCGTGAGGCACAGCATCCGGTGGCAATACCAATTTTGACTTCCACAGGCTATGAATGGCCCCTTTCTTTAGATTCTCACCAACTCCAGGTATCGCACACAAATCGTGCCAAGTTATAAAATTTGTATTCCGGTCTCTTTCTATGAGACTCTAGACATTACATGACCCAGAATTCAGATTTTAAATTTGTCCAACCATATTAAGTAGGAGTGATTGCTTAAGAAGTCTTTTAAATCTGCTAACGGCCGGTGATCAGAGAGCAACCAAACTTGATCTGATGTCCCAATGGCTGCCTCCTACCTAGGGTCCAGCCAGCCTCATAGGAATTAAGACATCTGTTTCTTGCAGAAAATTACTTAGAAACCTTGTCTCCATGAATTGGGTGGTGTGGGCGGAGCTACAGATGTTGTCAAAGAGATATCTGACTGCTCTGGGTCTTAGAAAGTGACCTGGGACCATGTGCCTCTGTTAACAGCACAGCTATTGCAAAAGAAACTGAGAGGGCCCCCTTGGCTTAGGTCAGGCTGTCCCCCTTCCATGGTTCAGTCTTCTGTTATCAGATGGATCGATTAACCAGTGAAATCTCAGGCTCCTTGGTAACTCCAGACCCCATTGTGCTTAAAATAACCTCCTCTGTTTTCCGAAGGTTTTCTCAGAAGCAGTGAAAATCCGGCTGGGCGCAGTGGCTCACACAACCCTCGCACTTTGGGAGGCTGAGGTGGGCAGATCACCTGAGGTCAGGAGTTCAAGATCAGCCTGGGCAACATAGTGAAACCCCATCTCTACTAAACATACAAAAAATTAGCCAGACATGGTGGCAGGCACCTGTAATCCCAGCTACTCTGGATCCTTCTGCTGAGGCAGAAGGATCATTTGAACCTGGGAGCCTGAGGTTACAGTGAGGTGAGATTGCACCAGTGCACTCCAGCCTAGGTGACAGAGTGAGACTCCATCTCAAAAATAAATAAATATAATAAATAAATAAATAAAAATAAATAAAAGTCGCTGTGAAAATCAGCTGATTTTAGGTTAAATTAAGTCAGCTAATTCTTGACTTTGGCCAAAGGCAAATTTTGCAGGGTAAAGAACAGATACGAAACCATTCTTAACAAGAGATAGAGCAGAGAAAGAATAAATTCCTGTGCTCACAAACACAGATTTAGAGGATTTTTTTAATGAAAAAAATTGCCAGGCTAATGTCATCTCATGTTGATTTGATTGACTGATCAAAGTAAGCTTAAGTTTTTATTTGGGCAAGATTCAGTGCAAAGAAGGGTGATTCCAGATGTTTCCTGTCATATGTTGATTAAGGCATACGTCACTTGACTATCTCTGAACTCTTGAGTGAAAACAAAATGGAATTTTCAGAAAACCCTCCTGAAAGAATTCTAGCCAGGCATGGTGGCTCACGCCTGTAATCCCAGAACTATGGGAGGCAGAGGTAGGCGGATCACCTGCATTCAGGAGTTTGTGATCAGCCTGACTAACATGGAAAAATCCCGTCTCTACTAAAAAAATACAAAAATTAGCTAGGTGTGGTGCCACATGCCTGTAGGGAGGCTGAGGCAGGAGAATCACTTGAACCCAGGAGGCAGAGGTTATGGTGAGCTGAGATTGTGCCATTGCACTCCAGCCTGGGCAACAGGAGTGAAACTCCATCTCAAAAAAAAAAAAAAAAAAAAAAAGAAGAAGTCTAGATACCTAGGATGGGCTGGGCCTTTATCCCTGACACTCTAGAGATGGCAAAACCAGGAGGTATTGGTCTAGTCACTTTATTTTGGAGACAGAGTCTCCCTCTGTCACCCAGGCTGGAGAGCAGTGGCGCGATCTCGCCTTATTGAAATCTAGGCCTCCCAGGTTCAAGTGATTCTCTTGCCTCAGCTGAGATTATAGACCATGCAGCACCATGCTCAACTAACTTTTGTATTTTCAGTAAAGATTGGGTTTTGCCATGTTGCCCAGGCTGGTCTCAAACTCCTGGGCTCAAGTGATCCGCCTGCCTCAGTCTCCCAAAACGCTGAGATGACAGGCGTGAGCCTCCACGTCTGGCCTGGTCTATTCACTCTTGCATCCTACAAGTTGGGCAGAGTGCCAACTCTTAGAATGTGGGGGTGATGTTTGTTAAATGAATGACTGAATCAGTGAATACCCACCACTGAAATTCTCCTTCCAGGACACTGGCCAGCTTTTGACTCCCACGATGAGAAGAAAAAAGTTTGAATAATCCCCAACTTGGAAAGCTGTCTCAGATTATGTGGAAATGTCAGTTTTATTTTTACTTTGATCCTCTATCTATTTTGGGAAGAGTTTTGGGGAACAATCTCCTCCAACATGTCTGGGCTTTTCTTGAGAACTCTTTACAAAAGCGCCGATGGGTAAGCGAAAACTTAGGAGGCGAAGGCATCTCAGTGAGTCCTAGCATTCCTGCCCAGTTCATGTTAGCATTTTGGATATTCAGAGCGGAATCCATTGCTAGAATAAATGGCCTCATTGTCCTGGCTGCAGGGACGTGTCTCTGGGAGTTACACGGCTGGCATTTCTTTTTCCTTTTTCTTTTTTATGTATAACTTCTATTAATAGATACTCCAATGATGAAAGGAATTTTAGGAAAGGGAAGAGCTGGGCTTCAAATAATGCATTGATTCTTCTGGCCCTCACATTGTCCCGACAGCCAGCGACTGGGAGCTAACGCAGTGTGTTGGGAGCTCTTAGGGAACTGTTCACGCTTTACTTGCTTATATTTGGAAAGTAAGGTGAGCTACCCGCTGTATTTAGAGGTGCCACTGACTCACCATCTCAGCCTTAGACAATGGATGTGGGATGCATTCATTTTCCTACCTGAATGAGAAAAGCCAAACCTACCCATTGCTGACCCAGGAGGAAGACACAGACCCTGTTCAAAAGGCTCCAGGCCTTCCTTTTCTATGAGAAATCTCAACAAGAAGGTTGATCCCATATGTCAGGAGTCAGCACATTACAGCACGAGGGCCAGATTTAGCCCTCCACCTATTTTTGTATAGCCTGCAAGCTCTGAACTACAACAGCAGAGCTGAGCTGTCGGAACAGTGACTCTATGGCCTGATAAACTGAAAATATTTACTCTCTGGCCCTGTGCAGAAGAAGTGTTCTGACCCCTGTGCTAACACACAAGGAAATCCAGCTGAGAATAGATAGAAGATGAGCAAACATTTCAAATCAATTCAGTCATGACCTGAAACACCATTTTCATTTTGCCGCAGGCTGGTTCTCCGATTGCTAGACAAGAGCGGGGCAAACGGTCACGGGCCAAAGGGCTGCTGCTGGTTTTAGCCGCTTCTTTATAACCAGGTCTGGGGACCAGAACTAATGACTTTGGAGAGATTTAACTGGTCAACTGATCTCAACGTTTCCAACAAAATCCTTTCTTTTCAGCTACTTAGCCCCAAAGAACAATCTAGAAAAAGAAAAAAAGGAAAAAGAAAAAAAAGAAATCCTTTCTTTTTCAGATGGTTTTACACATGCTGTGTGCAATTCAAAGACAGGGTACTCTTGTCTGTGGGGGAAAAGGGTAAAGGCAGTGAATAAAGTGACAACAGGACACTGTGGGTTCGAATCCCAGCTCCATCACTTCCTAGCTGTGCAACCTTAAGAAAGTGACTTCTCTGTTTCCTTGCCTGTGCAATGGGGATGTTAACTGTGCTCTTACTGTTTGCTAATTCCTAACTGGAACTACTCTGCAAAATCTCAAAGAATGGGCATTGTTTATTATAGTAATTGTTATAAAGCATCTGATTTGATGCTTGGCCTATACAAAGTGCTTTTTTTTTTTTTGAAACAGGGTCTTGCTCTGTTGCCCAGGTTGGGGTGCAGGGGTGAAGTTATGGCTCACTGTAGCCTCAACTTCCCAGGCTCAAGCAATCCTCCTACCTCAGCCTCCCAAGTAGTTGGGACTACAAGTGTGCACCACCACACCAATATTTTTTTCTATTTTTCTTAGAGATGGAGGTCTCACTATGTTGCCCAGGGCTGGTCTTGAACTTCTGGGCTCAAGTGATCCTCCTGCCTTGGTCTCCCAAAATGCTGGGTTTATGGGCGTGAGCCATGTGCCTAGCCCAGTTCTCTCTTTTTAAAATATAACCTGGCTATGATCGTGCCACTGCACACCAGCCTGGGTGACAGAGTGAGACCCTGTCTCTAAAAATAAAAATAAAGTAAATAGAATATAATTTTATTGGGTAGTTTGTTCGGGTCTTAGAGCAGGGGTTCAGTAGGTGCTCAATATTGTTACCTGATAAATGTCATTAAATAAGTAAGACAGTTCTGTAGGCTTATTTGAGTTTTCTGCACCTGGCCTCAACCTCAGGCCCAAGAAGGTTTTGTGCCAGGTTAGAATTACTCCCAAAGCACAGAC
The DNA here is from genome assembly GCA_963574635.1 of Cheracebus regulus. Classification (NCBI taxonomy): domain Eukaryota; kingdom Metazoa; phylum Chordata; class Mammalia; order Primates; family Pitheciidae; genus Cheracebus; species Cheracebus regulus. The sequence goes on along the minus strand of CAUYQU010102742.1, from coordinate 38,306 downwards.
AATGGCTTCTGAGGGTATAGCGTGCCATTTTTAGGTCTGCATGAGCTTCTGCAAAACCCCTGAAAACTCGCCTGATTGAGAGCAAAGTACTCCATAAATCCTGCACGCCGGGTGCCTCTCTCACCTCCCCCAGTCCCAACCCTGTTGGAGACTTGAGGAGTTGAGAGGAGGACAGAACAGCCCATGGTGGGTGGTGGGGACATCACAAGGGGTCTCCTAGGGCATGTGAAAGGCCTGGCTTCTATTCGAAGTGTGATATGGAGCCATTTGAGATCTTCCAACAGAGGAATGCCAAGATCCCATTTCCATTTTAAAAGGCCGATTACAGTTTAATTTTTAAAAGATCAGTGGGGGAAAAAAAAATACTCTGAGAGTGAAGTCATTGGCCCAAGGACAGGAGGCTACCAAAATATTGTCTCACGCCCAAGTCCCTTAACCGCGAGGCAGCACTGTCTCTCTACACAACACCCACTGTTTCTTGAGGGCTCTTTGTCCATCCCGGAGCTTCAGGCTTTCTGTGCGCTATCTCGGTGAGTACAGCTTCAGGACAGATGCGCAGATATTTCTGTTTTACAGGTGAGGAAACCCAGGGTGTGGGAGTTTAAGCAGCTTTCTCTTATCTGCTTAAACAGAGGCCGTTCCTTGAATTTCCACATCCAACCTTTTCTGCCAAGATCCTGAGTCCAAGTGTCAGGGGCGTTTGAACCAGAGCAACTCCACCATGCCTAGGGGTTGGGTAAAATAAGGCTGAAACCTGCTGGGCTGCATTTCCAGTCGGTTAGGTATTCTAAGTCACAGGGTGAAATAGGAGGTCTGCACAGGATCCAGGTCATAAAGACCTTGCCAATAAAACAGGTCGTAGTAAAGATGCTGGCCAAAACACACCAAAACCAAGATGGGGACTGGCGAGACCTCTTGGTGCCCTCATTGCTCATTACCTGCTAATTATAGTACATTAGCAAGCTAGAAGACACTCCCACAAGCACCGTGTCTGTTTACAGGTGTCATGGCAACCTCAGGAAACTACCCTGTACAGTCTACAAAGCGGAGGAACCCTCAGCTCCAGAATATCCCTTGCCTCTCTTGGGAAAACTCATGAATAATCCACCCCTTGTTTCACATATAATCAAAAAGTACCCACAAAAATCGGCAACCAGCAGCCCTCAGGGCTACTCTGCCTATTTATTCTTTCATTCCTTTACTTTCTTAATAACATTGCTTTCACTTTACTCTGTGAATTCACCTCAAATTCTTTCTTGTGCGAAATCCAAGAACCCGTTCTTTTTGTTTTGTTTTGTTTTTGAGATGAGTCTCACTCTGTCACCCAGGCTAGAGAGCAGTGGCGTGACCTCAGCTCACTGCAACTTCTGTCTCCCAGGTTCAAGGGATTCTCCTGCCTCAGCCTCCCGAGTAGCTGGGATTAAAGGTGCCTGCCACCACACCTGGCTAATTTTTTATTTTAGCAGAGACGGGGTTTCACCATGTTGGCCAGGCTAGTCTCCAACCCTTGACCTCAGGTGATCTGCCAGCCACAGCCTCCCAAAGTGCTGGGATTACACAGGCATGAGCCACCACACCCAGCCGATGCAGGAACCCTTTCTTGGGGTCTGGATCGGGACCCCTTTCCAGTAACACAAGTGTCCACCTGTCTACTTCCATGGTGCAGATTCACGGGGTCCACCATCGTAATTCCACGTGTCCATTATTGCTAATACAAACGTATGCTGTTGGGTATGAACTATAACTTATTGAGAATATGATTTAGCCTTTTGACTGTCGTATATGCCCCCTACTTAATCTCTCTTTTTACAGAGAGGCACTTAATTTTCCTGTGATACAAATGCACAGATGATGAACTTATAAGGGTCCAGGGTTTAGATTCCTATCTCTAATAAAAGGGTTGCCAAATTAAACATAGGACACCCAGTTAAATGTTAATTTTAGATAAACAACGAATACTTTTTTTAAGTATAATTCTGTCCTAAATATTGCATGAGACAGGCTTATCCTTTTAAAAAAATTATTGTTTATCTGAAATTAACATTTAACTGAGTGTCCCACAATTTAATTTGCTAAATGTGATGGGCTTAACTCTGGCAACATGGGAACATCTCTGTATTTTACTCTTTGCCCCAGAAAGAAATTCTTAAAAATAATTAGTGAGAACTTTTTCCCTTTAGATGCTAAAGTGGCTTTTAACTTGTTTTCTTGAGGGTGGATCAGAACCCCTTAGCTCGTCCCTCCCTCCTCCTCTTTCGTCCCTTCTTCCTTCAACCTGAGAAACTAAGGCTTCAGTGAGTGCTGTGAGAATCCGTGTATAAACACCTTTCTGTATAATCAGCAATCAAAACAAATAAATCCGCTCCCCACTACCCAGTGTCGTTGGTTTTTCTTTCTGTTTACTGTATTTTCTACTTAAATGAAGGCCGTAATGATACACTCGCTATTCTTGTCATTTTTGCTCTGTTTGATGCTTAATGATGTGCCTCCTTATAAATGGCATTAAAAAACATTCCTTGTCTGTCATGAACGCCTTGAGGCATGAGCAACCTTGCTCAGCACTCAAAAGTAATTAAAGACAATCAACCAAAAATGCAAGGGGTTTGTGGGACCCCAGATTCCAAACTCCACCTACATACAGCAGGAGCCAAGTGTCCTGCTAGGAGGAGCTATTTACATTTAACTCTTTGATGCATAACAGTTTCGTGCTGCTCAGACCCACTGGAGCTTGCTGGAGACGAACACCTGAGAACTTCATCTAAGAACTAATGGATAGTTTCCTTTCTAGGGTTAGGAAAAAAAAATGATTCCCAGCCTTGAACACTAGGACTCTTTTTTCCCTCTTTGTCTGTTTGCAGATCATTTATTTCCAGTTCCTTAAAACTATTTACAGGCAACAAGGAAAAGGAGTTGAAAATTATAAGGTAAAAGTTGTCTTAAACCAACGCAAATGTTATTTTTCTGAAACAACAGTCAAGGAAGTTATATTAAAATTTTGTTGTAGCAGAAATACATTTTCTTGTCGTGAAAGCCTTTACAAATGTTCAAATACAGAATAATGTTCCAGATTTGTGTCAATATCCAACATGATGACCAAGAATCATTTTCCTTGGGGTAAAAAAAGCTGCTTATCCTGAGAAGGAAACGGGTGAGAATTGTGTATTCATAGAAAGTGCTGCTGGTTGGGCCAGGCTGACAAAATTGTGTAGAGAGCAACTTGGAAAAGTGAGAAATTTAGTGCTCCAAATTCCTCCTGGGGTATGCATTTAAAAGGAAGCAAAATGCAGAGAAGGCCCCCCAAAATACAAAAGACTGAGCGATCTTTTTAGCAGGTTAGCAGCTGAAATGCCCCATGTCCCTTAGTCTTGCAGAAAATCACAGCTGAAAGAAAACATTGTATACCAGATCTTTTTCATGGGCTTTACAAGCAACTGTGTAAAAAGACAAAGAATTGAGGGACTGCCATGTATGCAAATGTTTTGCTCAAATATCATTCAAATAGTAGGGCAAGGTGGCTCACACCTGTAACCCCAGTACTTTGGGAAGCCCAGGAGGGCAAGATCACTTGAGGTCAGGAGTTCGAGACCAGCCTGGCCAATATGGCGAAACCCCCCGTCTGTACTAAAACTACAAAAAAATTAGCCAGGCGTGGTGACAGGGCCCTGTAATCCCAGCTACTCGGGAAGTTGAGGCACAAGAATCGCTTGAACCCGGGAGGCAGAGATTGAAGTGAGCCGAGATCGTATCACTGCACTCCAGCCTGGGCAACAGAGTGGGACTGTGTCTCAAAAAAAAAAAAAAAAAGAAAAGAAAAAAAATCATTCAAATATGTAATTTCGTTCATTTCCAATGCAATCAGCCCCGTTTATTATTTGGGCAGGATTGAGGTAGGGAGGGCATGGGAATTTCAAGGAGGATTTGGATGACATCTGGGGATGTGGGGATCTCACCGCCTTCTGTAGTTAAATATGCTAAGCAGATGCATCGTTTTGGATGGACAGGTCCTGTCCCGGGTTTGACCTCTCAAAGCAGCCAGGTGGTGTCCCTGATGCTGGGTTTCCAGGGGTCCTTGGCCCTTGGGGTAAAGTGATTGTCGGTGACAGAGTGACGCCAGGCAGAGGGAGGGACTCCCCCCTACCCTCCACTAGAACACAGGTCCTCCCTCATTCATGCAGGGTAAACACAACCCACAGGCCCTTCCTTCTCAACGGGGAGACATTCCTTGGGGGCTGGCCTCCCTTAGGATTTCTAACTCCAGGCTCACTGGGGGTCTGGAGCCCATCACTTCACCCTCCCTTGGAGCTTAGTCTCCAACCAAACTCATGTAGATGGTTTAGCAATCAGAAATGTCATGAGAGCATTTCCCAGGTCTGACTGAGTAATGAAAAAGTTGACAAGACATTATAGGGGCAAGTGTGTGGGGAATCGGACACTCTCAATCCTGATTTGGGGGAGTGCAAATTGGAAGGGTTTCTTCGGAAGGCAGCCTGGCAGCAGTGACCAAGACTTTGAATGCACTGTCAGCCCAGTTTCCGAGACAGGGATTTAACAACAGATCTGGTTTACTTGGGGGAGAAGACCATTGTAGTAGCAAAAGGCTGAGCCCAACCTGTTTATTAGCAAGGGGTTAGTTAAACTGTGGTTCATTCGCACAAAGGAATACTGGTTAGGATATTTTAAGTGAGAAGGGCTAAATGCAGGACAATATGTCTAGCATGTAACTTACAGTGTAAAGAGAGAGAGGCATACATTTGTACAGCTTGTCGATGTGTGCAGAGAACTTCTATGGGGGAAATGTAAGAAAATGATAGAAATGGTTTCCTCCGGGAAGAAGAATCTTGAACTGGGAGGGGCGACGAAGTAGGGGAGAAACTTTTCATTGTTTTTGTTTAGGGGGAAAATGTCTACTATATACTTACATCGTTTTGCTAAAACTGAGTCGAAGTTTTAGGTGCTTGAATACCACTCAATTCCACTTTTGTTTTCTGTCTGAAGTTGAATTTATCCTGCAGACTAGATGCAACTTGGACATCACGTGCGTAGCGGCGCGGGCTGAGGCATGGGTTGCATTTTATTATGCTTGACAATTTTATTTCATCGACTATGCGATGTCATTTGCTGTCCCGAGTAGTGTTTCCAAACGTGGCTTTGGGACCTCCCGGTAACCTGGTGCTCAACCTGTGTGCAAATGTGTGTGGGTGTCTGTGAGAGGGTTATGACTCCAGGGAAGCAATCAGAGCTGAAGCTATTTGTAATTGTGAGCTATGAAGAAAAGACCTCACCGAATGAAGAACAGAGTGGATAAAATAAAATCAGAGACACCCGCTTTGCCCTAGAGTGACCCCAATTTCTGCCAAGAAGAAAGAAATTTCTTAATTGGAAAGGATGAGTTTAAATCTTTGCTGCAAGAAAGAGGACAGAAACAGCAGCTAGGTGCATTTTTATGAATATGCATATGCAATGAGGGCTAGATTATTGACTAGGTTGGATTCCATCTCTAAGTATAGGATATATAAGAGAAATCCATCCTTTACCCTTGAAATATTCATTATTCATTGGGAGCTCATTGGGAGAGTGTACAGAGTATATGTTTGTAATACACGTACAAACATATTCATAGCAATACTGTTTTAAAGCGGGAAAAGCTGGAAGCAACCTAAATGTCCATCAGTGGGGGATTGCTTAATGAAATAAGGACAAAATCCATGCCGCAAAACACTAAGCGGGCATTCACGGGAGACTATACAGAGCTCTTTACTGATACAGAATAATGTGAGTGTAAGTTAAATCAAGTTTAAAATGTCCTGTATCATTTGATCCCTCGCATAAAAGCAAAAGCATGTAATGTGATACGTGACATGTGATGTATAGCATATATTCTTATAAAGGGAACATACACACGTCTTAACTGATGATGAAGAATGATTACCCTCTCCTTATTCTGTAGTATAATTTAAGTTTTCTAGAATGCAAGGATGAAAGCGTATTACCTTCCTTTTACTCTGTTAGTATAATTTTTCTAGAATGCCAACTATTTGCTTCAGAAACAGAGGGACTTTTTTTAACCACAAGAAAAAGGAAAAGATATTCCACTAGTGGGGAAAGGGCAAAGAAAAGGGGAACTAATTGTCTACACAGTTCTATATGCATTTATTACCGCTTAATGCATTCAACAAATATTCACTGAATGCTAGTACCATGTACGATGTGCTAAAAAGAGCCAGGCCAACTCTCTGTAAGTCCCAGGAGATGAAAAAATCAGAGCGCTCACGTCTGCAAGATAATTCACAATGAACGCGTTTGCTGCGGTCCTGATGGAAGCACGACCGCCCAGGGCTGAGCCTCGTAAACAGCCGGCTCCGCAGGCAAGCTCGTACGGTGCAGCCTCGTCACTGAGCATTCATTCTTTCCACATATCCAATATCCAGTTCTCTTTTTCCTTTTCTCTCCTCCTACAAAATACTGGAGAGTGGGGGCTGCTCTGCAGGTGCCCTTGGCTGGGGCCGAGCGGGCTTCTGGGGAAACGTACAGGTGCCGGGAGGGAAGCCAAGCGCGATTCGGTTTGACTCTGGTCATTAAGACGGGAGGAAGTTTGGAGGGGAAAAAATGCAAAACCACCGTTCTCTCGGCTTCCTCGGGAGACCGGCGGCTGCCCGTCGCCTCGCACACGCGGGTTCGCCCGGAACCTGTCCGCGTAGACGCGCCCCCGCGCGGGGCGGGGGTCCCCGGCGCGGCCCGGAGCGGGTCCATCTGCCCGGCGAGGGCTTCCGTCCCGCCAGCCGCTGACCTCCAATCTGTCACTCTCGCGGCTGAAAGGGGGCCGCGGCAATGGACGCCTCCCGCTCCGCCTATTCAAAGCGTGAATGCAAAGTGGTCCAAGTTGACCCGCCGCCAGTCTCCGCGGCTCCGAGTCGGCGAGGCACCCTACAGTTTACACAGCGCGGCCTCAATGCAGCCTCCAGGCGCCCATTCAGGCGGGCCTGCATGCAAAAGAGCCGGCCATTAGATCATCGTAATTATCCCATTGACATCGCCCAGGGCCCCCGTGGGGCACGGGAGCCCATCAAACGCGTCTCTAATGAGGCGCTCCGGGCCCATTGTGCGCGCCGCCGCCCCCCGCGCCCGCCGCCGCTCCGGCCGCAGACAGGCGGTCCCTTTCAGGCGCATTCACTCCCCCTGACCCCCGACCCCCAGGGTTATGACATCAGCAGCCCTGATTTGTGACCATTTTTATTGGCGTACACTCAACGCTTGTTTCCTGTGTTTAACTCCGGGCCCCCCTCCCGCTCCGCCTCCCTCCCCTTTTTAGGCGAAACTGATTGGAATCTAATAGGCGGAGGCCCCGCACTACAAAGTGAGCCTGCAGCGTTCTCACAGCGCGCCCGGGCCCTTCTGCCAATAACCGCGACCAGGCTTCATTATCTAGGTGCACGGATCCGCTAATCACCGCCGCGGCGAACAATCCCAACCAGATGTCCACAACTTTATGAGTTTTAATTAAAATGTTCTACTTATTTTTTATCAATGCACTTTTTTCCCCCCTGAAATGAAAAAGATGTTACTTCCTAGGAGTGTTTTGCAAATTACGCCTTCATAAGGGTGATTAAGAGACGCTTATTTGGAACTAATCGGGTTCCCCCCTCCCTTCCCTTTTAATATGCTGCTGCTAAATTATTTTTTAAAAAAGAATTAATTAAACTCGAGGTTTAAAAAGATTCTGTTTTCTTATGTCACAACAACTCTATATAGCAGAGAAACTGTGTACGTTTCTTGCTTCGGATGCGAAAGATGGCAATTTACACGAATTCCTGAATTTCAAACGTGGCTTGACAGAAAAACTCGACTGAGCGTTTTCGGCTTTCTTGCGTCCTCCAATAGCATTTTCAGTTCGCGTTTCTTTCCAAACTGTTTGACTCCCTGAAGGACGTCATCGTTGCTCCGTGACTGCAAGTTTATGAAACAGCCACTTTAAACAGAGCAGTTGGACTTTTTAAAGTATAAATGTGATACTCTCCTTAAAACTTCTTTAGCACATATGGTTTTTAATGTAATTTTGTTTAACCACAACCATAATTTAATTTGCCATAAAACTGAAATGAAAGAACATTACAAACGAGCTTCTGACTTGAGTGTCAGTTAAAATAACCATTTGCCAAGGGGCCAAAACTTAGAGTGTTGTCGTTTCATTTCAAGTAGGGTGCCAGAATTTGACAAAAAGAATTTCTGTTTTCAAAGGCTACAAGTTATCTACGATTGGAAAACCTTAACCTTCATAGAATGTAATATCTCGACGCCAGTGATATTCCCCAGATGCCAAAATACTCTTGGAATTGAGTGAGAGTTCATTTTTAGGAAGATGACTCAATCAGAATGATACATAAAATGCATTCTAAAAAGAAAAATCATGCCTAATCATTTTCTATTGGTGAAATTCTCCACCAGTAACTGCGGAAGTGAAAAGAATAGGAAACATTTTATTCATTATAATTTCCCCCCACCACGCCCCCCACCACGCCCAAAGTTTCAAAAACCCAGATGATGTCTCCATTACCAAGATACTTGGGTTCTAATATAAAGAATAATCTTTTTTCTTTTGTAGCTACAGAAATTGTTTTACTTTCTATTTAGGATTTGGTTTAAGTCCCATACAGTTTTTCAGAAACTTTGCCATATTTATGCAGCCTGAAATTTTGCAATCTGGCACTCTGCATATGACTTAACATCAATGACTTCTCAGTCCATCTTTAAGCACTCCTGATTTTTCCTAAATTTTCTTTCTTACGGCCTGAGTCTCCATTTCCTTTCACTTCGTATAGGAATGCAGAAAACCACCTCTCTTCCCCCCACCATGGAGTCTTGCTCTATTGCCCAGACTGGAGTGCAGTGACGTGATCTCAGCTCACTGCAACCTCTGCCTCCCGGGTTCAAGCAATTCTCCTGCCTTAGCCTCCCGAGTAGCTGGGATTACAGGCACAAGCCACCACGCCGGTTTTTTTTTTTTTTTCTTTTTGGTATTTTTAGTAGAGAGGGGGTTTCACCATGTTGGCCAGGCTGGTCTCCATCTCCTGACCCTGTGATTCTCCTGCCTCAGCCTCCCAAAGTGCTGGGATTACAAGTGTGAGTCACCGCGCCTGGCACAGAAAACATCTCTTTTGGGGCTTAGTAAAACAGAAAATAGTGGCCACAGCCCAATTTAAAGAAATTAGATAGCTTTAAAACACAGACACACACACACACACACACACACACACACACACACACACACACACAATTATAAGTTTTCTTGTCCCCAACACCTAACTTAAATTTTCATTAGCAACAACTTAAAATCTTTTGTCAAGTACCCTTGGAGTGGTGAGCAGTGGTGTTTTAGGTACAGCCTTAGGCTCTTTGAACTCCTAACTTTTATTCTACAACAGATTAGGAGAGTGATTGCATTTGGCCATTAAAAACATCATTATTGCTTCCAAAAGCACAACATGCCTCAGCCTCCCAAAGTGCTGGGATTTGGAATACTCCAAATCAGGCCCTGCCCTTTTACAGATACCTGTGGCCATTTCCCGGCAGACTTGGCCTCACACTTTGAGGAGATGTCATCACATCTCCTTTGTCGGGGGCTGCAGGATTAAAGGCAGTGGAAATGAAAACCGTGTGCCTTGCTATGATTAGGTTTATGCAAACTCTACAAACATATTGGAGTTGTTCGAAATGCAGCCTCAGAACTGTAAATATTTATCCATTCAAATCCCTCGGCAGGATCTTCAGAGAACAGGTTTTTGCAGTGGTTCCCTGGAGCAGAGTCCCTTGGTGGCTTACCTGCTCACTCTCAGGCAAAAGTTCAAGCTTAGAAGACGCTGAAGGGCAGCACCATCCAATAGAAACATAATATGAACCACAAATATGAGCCACATGTGGAATTCTACATGTTCTAGTAAGCCACATTTTAAAAAGCAGAAAAAATAAAACCAGGTGAAATTAATTTGAATAATGTATTTTATTGAAGCCAATTTATCCAAAATATTATCATTTCATCATGTCACCAATGTAAAAACTTATTAATGAGATATTTTACATTCTTTTTTAGGTACTAAGTGCTTGAAATCCGGTGTGTGTTTTACACTTGCAGCATGTCTGAATTAGGACCAGCCACATGGCAAATGCGTAAGAGCCATATGGGGCTAATGGCTGCCATATTGGACATCCTGATGTGTAGCAAGTGAGAGATGGTGAGAGGGCTGAGGAGTCCTCAAGGCAGTGCGGGGGCTTTTGCAATAACTCAGGAGAGAGATGATAATGGTCTGGGCAAGAGTAATGTCTATGGAGGGCATACATTAAAGGTAGAGCCAAAAAAATATGCTGATAGATTGGACGTGGGATAGAAACGTTTCTGTATCTTTGTTTCAAGGGATAGAAAGAAGAAAGGTGCCAAGTCTTTGTTATAATCGGGCTGTAGCAAAGACTACAGCCGGAACCACTGGGCAGAGAGTTCCCGGTTAGTTGAAATGGAAAAGTCCGTTATGAGGTCACCAGGCACCAGGGACTCTGCTCAGCGTTTTCCACCTGGGCTGTAAATCTTGCAGCCATTGTCTGAGGCAGGGAGAGACTCGACTTGCTCGCATTTTGCAGGTGAGATATGAGGCTTAGAGAGATGAGACCACCCACCAGAAAGCTGGACTCATTGAGTGCAAATACTGCTCCTGCTATCTCCAGAGACCAAAGATTTTACCTCCATGCTCTGCCAGCTCTCTCGTCCTCCCCCACATCTTAGCAGAGGTAAGGGATGAAATCGTGTCCCTCTGCTTCTCTCTCCTAAGGACCCTGGGCTGACGGAGACGGAGGCTGCTGGGGCAAGAATCATCTTTTCCCCTGGAGTCTTAAAACCTCTAAACCTGGGTGGGGCCAGACTTGCCTGAGAGCTCTTTGCTTGGTCCAGGTGGCGGATTCTCTGCCTCCTACAGGACACAAGTGAGCCCCATGGCTGCAGTTACCCTTTCCCAGGCCACCATGAGATCTCCACAGTGAAGACTCAGCCTGTGGGAGACACATCTTGAGGGCTGCTGATTATTGACCACAAAGACATCCAAGTCCAAATCTCTGGAACTTATGAATGCTACTTTGTATGGCAAAAAGGACTTGCAAGGATGCAATTAAGGATTTTTTTTTTTTTTTTGAGACAGAGTCGAGATCTGACACCCAGGCTGGAGTGCAGTGACGTGTTCTCACTGCAACGTCCACTTCCTGGGTTCAAGCGATTCTCCTGTCTCAGCCTTCAAGTAGCTGGGATTACAGACATGCACCACCACGCCTGGTTAATATTTATATTTTTATTAGAGATGAAGTTTCACCACGTTGGCCAGGCTGGGTCTCAAACTCCTGACCTCAGGTGATCTGCCAACCTCAGCCTCCCAAAGTGCTGGGATTATAGGCGTGAGCCACAGCACCCGGCCAAGTTAAGGATGTTAGCATGGGGAAATTATCCTGGATTATCCCCATGAGCTCTAAATGCTATCACAAGTGTCCTCATTAGACAAAGGCAAAGGAAAGACTATACAGAGGAAGCCCATGTGACATGAACAAGATGCTTCACTGTTAGCTTTGAAGACAGAGGACAGGGCTATAAGCCAGAAAATGCAGCCTCCAGAAGTTAAAAAAGACAAGGAAATGGGTTCTCCTCTAGAAGCTCTAGGGAAATGCAGCCCTGCTGACATCATAATTTCAGTCCAGCAGGATTTGTCTTGGACTTCTGACCTCCAGAAATATGAGAGAATAAATGCCTGTTGTTTTAAATTTCCGAAGTTGTGGTAATTTATGGCAGCAGCCCTAGGAAACTCATCCCCCTCCCTCACCCCTTCTCCAGATGATTACAGTTGACTGTGCAGAATCTGGGATCAGACTGCCTGGACTCAGACTGGACCCCACCACTGGCAGCTCTGTGACCTTAGGCAAGTGAATACATTTATTTGAGCCAAGATTTCCTCAGCTTAGCAAAGGGAAGTTGACTTGAGGAACTTCTGAGAATCTAACAAATGCTGGCCCTCTCCTCTAGATGTGCATACCCACGGCACTTTTTCCTACCGTTCCAGAAACAGCAGTAGACCGTCTGGAGGGTTGAGATGGGGAGGACCTCATTCATTTTCTGGAACCTCTGGCATATTAAAAATATGCTAAAAAACAAACTGCGGCTTTTTTTTTTTTATATATAAATTTAGATAGAGTCTCACTTTGTCACCCAGGCTGGAGTGCAATGGTACCATCTCTGCTCACTGCAACCTCCGCCTCCTGGGTTCAAGCAATTCTCCTGCCTCAGCCTCCCAAGTAGTTGGGGTTACAGGTGCCTGCCACCTTGCCCAGCTAATTTTTGTATTTTTAGTAGGCACGGAGTTTCACCATGATGGCCAGGCTGGTCTCAAACTCCTGACAGCCAAAGTGCTGGGATTACAGGCATGAGCCACCTCGCCTGGCTGGCATATTTTTAATGTTTGCATTTGAAGAGGATTAGGACATGCCATCCCAAAATATGTCCCTTTGGCATATTGATTATTTTGATCTGAAGGTGATTGAAAAAAGGCAGAAGCAGAAAGGGCTCTTTGACCTCCTTCTTTCTGTCTAAAAGTAGGGCATACATTTTCACGAGAAAGCTGCCCTCCCTGTATCAGGAAGAGGAAAACATCCTTATCACTGGAGACGGGGCACCAACACTGCAAATCTGTCAACAAATCTGCTAAAATAATCTTTATCTTCCATTAATTCCCCCAAATATTTTCTTGTCTTCTTTTTCTGGTTTTTTTTTTTTTTTTTTTTTGAGATAGTCTTGCTTAGGCTGGAGTACAGTGGCATGATCTCAGCTCACTGCAACCTCTGCCTCCCAGGTTCAAGCAATTATCCTGCCTCAGCCTCCTGAGTAGCTGGGTATACAGACACTCACCACCTTGCCCAGCTAATTTTTGTATTTTTAGTAGAGATGAGATCTCACCATGTTGGTCAGGCTGGTCTTGAACTCCTGACCTCAGGTGATCCACCTGCCTTGGCCTCCCAAAATACTGGGATTACAGGTGTGAACCACCACGCCCTGTCTCCCCCAAATATTTTCTAGTCACTTACTCACAATTTACTGCCCCTAGCCCAAACACATTTTCTCTTTGTTTTGATATATCTCCACAATTAATTGTTCTTTGGTAAAGTCATATATAAACCCTCAGGCCCACCTGCTTCTCTGGGTCTCCATTTCTTATATATGAAAGCCTCCATGTACACATAGTAATGTTAACACCAGATATAATATGCTTTCTTTCTGTTAATTTGTCTTTTGTCAGTTAATTATCAGGCCTGGCCACAGAACCCAAGAGGGTAGAAGAAAAGCCCTTGTTGCCCTATACATTTCGCAAAGCAATTCTTTTAACACAACAATCATAATCCTTTGTAATTGTGTTATTCCTGGGATAGTTGTGGGATCTATTACAAAACAATGTTTTATGGTACCCTATGGACAGAGTGGTCTAGGACCCGAGGTAAGAGACAGGGTGGTTGAAAAGTTTGCCTTCTTCCCATTCCCATCAGGGTTCTCAGGCTGCGTGCACTTCACAGAAAGTAACAGTCAATGGTGACATCCAAGGCCCTCCAAGAAAGTCCAGCCCTGTGCTGAAGGCTTCTCCTGTACCAGCTCAGCCCCCTGAGGCTCACACAGGGCCACAAATACAATCCAGAATCCAGAGTGACATCAAACAGTTGTGCACCGGCGTGTGATTGCAGTGACAAGCCAGTACTTAGGGAGTCATAGTAAAAACTAGATCCATCTTTAACCCAGAGAGGTTAAAGCTATTACTGGAAGGCTGTGGGGAGGGAAGGCATGCTGGGGAGGGTGGGACTATGAGAGCAAAATCCTCATCTTTCATTAAAGGAAATCAGAAGATAATGTTTAAAACCGAGAGAGCATAAAACAGCAGTGTATGTTACGTTAGAAAGTGACCATCAACAGAAAACGGCAAATGGAATCCACATTAGTTGGTTCTAGGAAATGGGAATTGTGACAGGGAGCGCAGAAACAGGAAAATGTTCTGTCGGTCCTGTTGTTATAAACTTTTTTAGTATCTTTGACTTTTAAAACTGTGTGCCTGTGTTTTTTTGTTTGAATGATACATGAATTACATGAAAATTACAGAAACATCTTAAGTGAAATAAAATAAATCAAAATGAAAGAATTGAAAATGAAATAAAATCTCTGCTGCTTTGCAGGCTACAGGTGGCTGGTGCTGGAATGGAAGAAGGAAGACGTATCCCACGAAGAGGCAGATTCTGGGAAGAGGAGGGTCCCTGGAATAGGAGGGTGGAGGAAGGAGGATTTTCTCAGACAAAACAGAATCTATGGGAACAAATATTTTCAAAACTGTCTTACCTTTAGTGCCATCTCCAGGTCTTTGAAGCCAGACCCCCCCAGAGCAGGCAGAGTTGAGAGGGAGCTGCCCCTCCTACTCAGCCTGAGAGGTGCTCCTCTGCCAGAAACCCCCTTTCAGAAGCAGGAGGGAGCCTTCAGCAGAAAGAGAGGCGGAGGGCTGGAGCCTGGGAAAGTGCTTTATTCAGTTTTGTGCCAATAGCATCCATGGATGGAAAGAACAAGGAATAATAACAATAAGAGTAAGAATGGCTCTCAGGGAACAGGAAGCTGGACTCCAGGGGCTTGGTTTTGGGACCTCACTTGGTCCAGTTCTCACAACAATCAGGGTAGGTAAGGAGTGAAAGACATAACCCCATTTGCTGATAATATGCAGAATCACAACGTAAAAGGACGACCTTTGAATTTCCCATTCCAGGCCAGGCACTAAGCCAGTGGCTCTGCATAAACCATCTTATGGAACTAGGGCTGCCAGGTGGAGCAAATGAAAAGTTGGGACTTATGAATGAAAAAAAAAAGTTCATTGCTTATCTGAAGTTCAGATTTAACTGGTGTCCTGTATTTTATTTGGCAACTTTGTACTGAACCCTTACAAGTGATAGCCAAAATGATCACCCCATTTCCAGATATAGACTCAGCCTCAGAGAAGTTAAGTTACTTACCCAAAGCCACACAGCAGGTCAATGGCTAGTATGACCTTTTCACCACTGCCATCTCCTTTAAGGAGACCCAGTTGCCTGATGACAGGAGAACACAAGAGAACATTCCCAACCACTGTGTGACGGGCACCTCCCCTGGGCCACACACGTTTGCAAGGCACTTTACAAACAGTCTTCCGCAAACTCATCTTGGGTGTCATTGCTGCCATGTTACAGAAGAAGAAACTAAGACGTGGGGTGCTTGGTCACCTTGACCAAACTAATAGCAAATGCGTCGCCAAGTCAGTTCTTGGAACTATGACCCACTACGTGGTATAACCTGCTCTGGATCCCAGCTCGCTTTTTGTCCCGCCTCCCTGGCTCTCCAGAGAGTGGTGTCCAAAGCACGACCGGGGTGGAGGATGCCTTGACCCCACGGTTCTGCATAGTGAGTGGTTATTAGATGTCTAGGTGCCATTTGGACAGGTGAGTGTGCAGAAATCTCATCAGAGGAAAAAGAGCATGTGGCACTCTTTTTTTGTCTTTTGTTTTTTTGAGACAGTCTCACTCTGTTGCCCAGGCTGAAGTGCAGTTGTGCAATGTCAGCTCACTCCAACCTTCGCTTCCTGGGTTCAAGCAATTCTCCTGCCTCGGCCTCCCTAGAAGCCAGGATGACAGGTGCATGCCACCATGCCCTGCTAATTTTTTGTATTTTTAGTAGAGACGGGGTTTCACCATGTTGGCCAGGCTGGTCTTGAACTCCTGACCTCAGGTGATCCACCCACCTCAACCTCCCAAAGTACTGGGCGTGAGCCACTGTGCCTGGCCCCATGGAGCCCACCCACAAGCATGTTTAGCTTTCTGAGCCCTTGTGCCCTCTGCTGTAAGCTGGGGGCAATAGTGGTCACCATGTTTATTCATACCACAAATTCAAGTGGAAAATCTCCCAATGCCTGGCACTGTTCTTATGTGGCAGAAGGCAGAGCAGGGCAGACGAGGCTCCTGATCTCAGGGTGTTCACATTCTGGTGGCAGACAGACAGTAGAGGAGAGACAAATCTGCAACCAGGAGCACTTTGAGTGGGGTGCAATGCTGCATGGAAAATGGAGCAATGTCACGGATGGCGAGGGATGAGGAGGATGGCAGGCGAAAGGGAGGATGGGGCCCTCTGGAAGCAGAGCCTGAGCTGCTGGGCTCACCAGGAAAAGAGGTGTGAGGGCAGCAGGGGCAGAGGTCAGGAGAGCAGCCAGGACGTGGTCTCAGAAGAGACGCCCACAGAAGGCTCTGGAGCTGGAGTCCCACCTGTTGCCCAGTGCCGGCCACCGTGGGCACCCTGGACCTGTGGTGGCTGGGCAGGCAGTGCAGACATCTTTGGTTGAGAGCAACTCTCTGGAGAAAGAAGCGGCCTGTGGGTCCTGAGCAGCCAACATTCAGCAAGCAGCCAGGTGTGGGGGCCCTGCAGTCAGCAACAGCCTCTGCGGAGGCAACCAGGAGCACAGATGAGGATTTTGTAAGGGAATGTCTGAGGGGAGAGCCAAGGCCCTGAGGAGGAAGTGGGTTTGGTGCCTTGGCAGGAGCCAGCAAACTACCTCTAGCAGCTAAATCTGGCTGACTGCTTGTTTTTATAAATAAAGTTTTATTGGCACACAGCCATGCCCATTCATTTACATATTGTCTAGGCTGCTATAGTGCTGCAATGACAGAGTCAAGTAGGTTCTGTAGGGGGCAGCAGGCAGCAAAGTAGGGTTACCAACCGTCTCGGTTCGCCTAGCACAGATGGGGTTTCTGGGAACACAGAACCCTCATGCTAAAACCAGGTGGCTTCCTAGCAAACCGCAATGCCTAAAACATTTGCTAACTGTCCTTTTGAAGAAAAAGCTTGCCACTCCCTGCCCGGATGCCAGCAAAGGCAGGCCAGGATGCAGGGAGCAGAAAGGTCAAGGTAAAGGGTGGCAGACGTGAAGTGTGAAGACAGGCAGGCTTCAGCCAGGATGGGCTCTGAAACAAGATGGAAGAAAATGCCACCTGCTCAGGGTGCGGGCAGGGTGAAACAAGACGGCGTCCACCCAGGGTCAGCCCTGTGCAGGCTCTGAGGAAGCCCCAGATCAAGGGAGCTCCCATCTGCATCATGAGTTGTATTGTAGGTATTGCCTCCTATGTGCTTTGGCTGTGAGTAACCCACAGGTCCTAGAGCCCTCTGTCAACTCGCATTCCCAGCCAGGAGACATGGGACACCCACTAGAAACGGGCTGTGGAGATCAGAATCCTTGAATCTGCAAAATTTCACTAAATCTCTAAACAAGAGGCGGAGCCTGTCAAAAACACCCAAGTGTGAAGAGGTGGGGGGGGGGCAAGTGTGCAAATGAGGAACCATTGCACGTGATGGTCCATGCTAGGAGCCTTTCCTACCAGACACGGGGAAGGCAGGCTTGGGGAAGTCCGAAATGTCAGCAGTGCAGAAAATAAATATTGATGTTAATTCTAAGGAACAAGGTTTTTTTAAAATTTACTTTTATCCAGAGCAGAACATTTTCAACATAAACTCATCGTCCTGATCACCACAAAGCAGATGGCATTTTCCCATACATGGCTGAGAGGGGGATGGGATGTGCACGTGGGTGGCTTCTCCGTCTGTTTCTGGAAAGGCTGGTTCCGATGTAGGTGCTGGCAGCGGCTGGCAGTCATGTGGGATCAGGTTTGTGAGTTCAGATGATTTTTGGAACTCTTAAATTCTTACAGAAGGGGAGCGTGTGGGGAAAGGGAGAGATATAGGCTTGGGAGATCTGGGGTTTGCATGTCAAATACAAATGAGGGGGGCAGAAAGGGAGGGACTCAGGGGATTCGTGCAATAAACTGCCAACTTCTTTGTTTATTTGATAAATATTGGAACAAGTTTCTATCCAGTGGAAGGTCCCAGAAAGCAGGCCCTTTGGGGAACGTAAGAATAAATCCATAAATCCCAAAGACCATTTCTCACCTCTGTGATTGCAAGAGACTGCTGACTTAAAGGTTGCAAGCTGAGGCCCAGGTGTGCTTTTGTCTGACACACATGGTTTTGGCTGTCACTTCTCATAAACAACCAAAAAAAAACCAAACATTATTCGCCAATAGTAAATATGAAAAGAGGTTCTGAAGAATGGGGAGACTCAGGAACGCTGGGTCTCCATTCTCCCACGGGGCAGCATTAGCTGGTGCTGAGTGGTGGCTCCATGTAGACTAGTGTTTCTTAGCCAGGCACGACTTCGTCCTCCAGGAGACACTTGGCAATGTCTGGAGACGTGCTCAGTGGTCATAAGTGGCATCTAGCAAATAGAGGCCAGGGAAGTTGCTGGATGGCACACATTGCACAGTCAGCCCCATGGAACAAAAAATTTCCAGCCCCTCATGTCTATAGTGCTAAGATTGGGAAGCCCTGCTGTAGACAGGTGAGCCTGCACCAGTTTGCCACAGTCCCCATTGCTCCCTATTGTTTCCCAGACACTGGAGCCAAGTGTGAGTTGGCCTTTGTCATCTTACATGGGTTGCTTCATTGATTTTCATTATTGTGTGGCCCCCATAGGACCCTAGCCCAAAAAGAGCCCCCAGCTAGCCCCCATGCATGTCTGCCCTTTCCTCACACTGCAGGTAGGAGGTCTTTCTAAAACTCAGATCTGATCCTATTACTCCTTGGCTCAAAACCTTCATCCCTCAGGATAGAGGTCAATCTTCTCAGGCCAGTAGACAGAGGTATTTCCCCATATGATCATTGTCCACCTGACCCAGTCTGTCCTCTGTCCCAAAGATGTACATTTAGCCAAACTGAACCAATAGCATGGGCCTCTGAGCTTCCAGACATGCTCTTCCTTCTGCTAAAAACTATCCTTCACTTTCCAGCCTAACAAATGCACTCAGGAAGCCTTCCTGGATAATCCCCAGGTTTTCCCGGGGCTCATCTTTCGCATGGTACCTATGATATTGCACACTCATTGTTGACAGTGTGCGCTCCTTCCAGAGGGTCTTGAAATCCAGGATCCAGGCCGGGAGCACAGATTACTGAGAGGGCCTCATTTGGAAGGGGCAGCGATCTGCTGCTCCAACCCATTGTTGCTGTTCAACTAACTCATTACTCACAAGTAACTTCTGACCTGATCCCAGACATTGCGTGAGGCGCCAGAATAGGGCAGTGAGTAAAGCAATGTCCCAACCTCTTGTGGAGCCTACATTTTAGGGAGTGGCAACAGCTAAAAAGCAAATACACTTACATGTTTATATATCACATATATCAGTTATATGATACACCTTATTTATTATTATTATTATTTTGAGATGGAGTTTCACTCTTGTTACCCAGGCTGGAGTCCAGTGGCATAATCTTGGCTCACTACAACCTCCGTCTCCCAGGTTCAAGTGATTCTCCTGCCTCAGCCTCCTGAGTAGCTGGGGTTACAGATGTGTGCTACCACGGCTGGCTAATTTTTGGGGTTTCACCATGTTGGCCAGACTAGTCTCAAACTCCTGACTTTGTGATCCACCCACCTCAGCCTCCCAAAGTGCTGGGATTATAGGAATGAGCCACTGTGCCCAGCTTTTTTTTTTTGAGATGGAGGTTTATTCTTGTTGCCCAAGCTGGAGTGCAATGGCACAGTCTTGGGTCACTGCAACCTCCTGCAACCTCCACCTCCCGGGTTCAAGCAATTCTAATGCCTCAGCCTGTAGAGTAGCTGGGATTGCAGGCATGTACCACCACATCCAGCTAATTTTTGTATTTTTAGTAGAGATGGGGTTTTGCCATGTTGACCAGGCCGGTCTTGAACTCCTGACCTCAGGTGATCCAACCACCTTGGCCTCCCAAAGTGCTGGGGTTACAGGCATGAACCACCGCACCCAGCCTCCACCTTGAGTTAAACTTTTCTGTTTCCAGGTTTCCCTCAACTCAGGGTAGAAAGTAATACAGACTTTGGGACATAGCCAACTGTACTTCCTAGGGAGTTCAGAGGAAAAGGAGGTGGGAATTCATTTTGACTGGTGGATCAGGAAAAGTTCTGGAAAGATGTGGACAGTCAGTGGAGCAGCCTGGGGCTTGCCCAAGATTAGAGGTCGATTGTAGCAGAGAATTCTGCTTCCTTTCCCTTCCATCCCCCTCTCCTCCTCTATCCTAGTTAATGGCGCAGCTAAGAGCATGACTCTCTGGTGAGACTATACTTCCCAGAGTCCCTTGTAGTTTCGTGTGGCCTAGTGATTAGGTCCTAACTCATCGGATATGACCAAAGTAGGGAGGGTAAGAGATTATGAAACCGTATCCACTTCTCTCCTCTCTGTATCCTTGCTTTTTCGCCCCGTACAAGTCAACTCCTCCTCTCCCCAAGCTGTCCTGGGCTAGCAGAGCTCTGGATTCTGAGCTCAGTCAGGTGACTCGCTTTGGCCCTGGGACGTTAGCAGGTAAGACGAATGCAGAGGCCAGAAGTGGGCTTGTGCGCTGGGTGTGCTGTCCTGCCTTTGCCAAAGTGGCAGTGAGAATACACCCGGGCTAGCCTGTTGGAGGTCGAGAATCCTGGGGTCCCAGCCAACTTGGTCCAGTTGGCTCAGTTGAGGACAACCCAAGTCCACTGACAGCTAGCTGATTCCCAGAACGTGAGTGAGCCCCACCTCAGGTGGGAGAGCAGCCCTGGCGACTACCCGAGATACTTGAACAAAAGCCCAGTACAAACCTATTGTGTATACTACTAAGGATCTGTGGATTTTTATTAAGTAGGAATAAATCCCTAACACACCCTCAGAAATAAAGGAGCATGTCTCCCCTCATCTTTTCCCTTCATTCTTCTGGCTGGAATGCAGACATAGTGGCAGGAGCTGAAGCAGCCACTTTAGACTACAAAACAGATTTCTCCTATTGAAGACAGAACAGAACAAAGAGAAGGGGCCTGAGTTTCTGATGCCATCAGCCTCCTTACACCGAGATATAAAAGGGAAATGGCCAGGCGTGGTGGCTCATGCTTGTAATCCCACCACTTTGGGAGGCCAAGGCGTGGATAACCTGAGGTTGGGAGTTTGAGACCAGCCTGACCAACATAGAGAAATCCCTTCTCTACTAACAATACAAAATTAGCTGGGTGTGGTGGCACATGCCTTGTAATCCCAGCTACTCGAGAGGCTGAGGCAGGAGAATTGCTTGAACCTGGGAGACAGAGGTTGCGGTGAGCCGAGATCACGCCATTGCACTCCAGCCTGGGCAACAAGAGCGAAACTCCGCCTCAAATAAATAAATAAATGGGAAACAGACTTCCATCTAGTCTTCGCCACTGTTGTGTTGGTCTTTGTTCCAGCAGCAGTTTCAGTAACCTAACTAACAAGGTGAGTTAGTGCCAGAGGCTCTCTCTAAGAATCTGGGGCCTTATTGAAATGTGACCTCATACAAGCCCTTTGATTGATCTCTCAGATTTCAGTTTCCTCTGCTGCAAAAACGGAGCATTTGTGTAATTTCACGGGTCCTTTGCAGCTCCAGTTTCTACCCTCAGTCCCATCCCCACCTTCCAGGAGAGAGACACTAGGCAGCGTCTCTTCAGTTTATGGGGCTTTTCCAAGAAGCACCTGGGAGCCCTGAACACCACTGGGAAGCACTAGGCTGGAAACCTCCTCCTCCTAATACTCTAAATCGTCATCTTCCAAGGAAAGCTGGGCAGAAATGGCTGTGCTTGAGCCTTCCTCACCTGGCTTGGGGGTGAAGGAAGACAGCAGTCTGAGAAGTCCGCAACAGGAAATGAAGGAATCAGCCACCACACCTGCATTTATTCCAGGAAGAAAAGCTGTGGCTCGAACTCAAAAGATTGCCCCAAACTGTGACATTTGTTGGCAAATCTTGACATGCCTAAGTCTGGGGCAATACTTCAGGCGTTACCAGTGGGGAAGAATCACTTATTATCAATAGTATTGTTGTCAATACATCACAGACCAATAAATGGTTCTACTCTGCATGGCTGGTACCTAGCATGCACCTTACTGACCCACCGCAGGAGGCCAGCCACACAGGCCTGACCACGCTGAGGCTGTCCATACTCTAAGAGCATACACTGTCATCAGCAAGAGAGTCGCTGAGGGTGCCCTTGGATGTGGTCTACTGTCCAATTGCTGTAACAGCTCCACAGCACTCATTCTCAACTTCCTTAAAGACACGTAGCAAGCAGTGTATAGGCAGCCACTGGAACCACGAACCACATTTCAGCTAGCCCTGGTGTAGGGCATTTGCTCACCCATAAGTAAAACTGCTTGGAATTGAAAGATACACATTTGTGGAAATTGGGCCAAGCTGGAGGCTGTGATGAAGCGAACCGTCCATAGCTTGCCTCTTCATCCTGAAGGATGTTGTATTGGACCAAACACCTTTTTTCTCAAGGAGCCTACAGCAAACTGAGCTAGTTTAAGCTACCTATCACAACGAGGGGGCAATCCCCGGGAGAACTGAGCGGCCAGGCTGTAGCCAGGGCTGGGGAAGGCACTGGAACAGAGATGTAGAATCCCAACTCTTTCTCCCACTCTGTCTCCACCTCCTGCTTGGTTTTCTCCCCGTAACTGTGTGAAGGCTGTAATCGGTCTTCTCTGCTGCTCTTGCAGACGACTGCCCAGCCCCTCTCATAGCTACTTGCTGCCTGGTGAGGTTGCATCCTTAAAGAAAAGAGACAGCCCCACTGCCCACAATGAGTTAGGGACTAAGATCCTCGTTTTGCTGACTGTCAGCCACATCACGCTTAGCTCCCAGAGGCCACTCCCAGGCCTTTTCCATGAGCACCCTCTCACACCCTCAAGGCCAGCAACTAAAGAGCTCTCTTGTTTTGAGCCCTTCTCATACTTTGAATGTCTGAATTCTCCTGCTACCACTGGAGAAGGCACTCTGTTTTTAAGGGGCTCCTGCGATTAGAGTGGGCAGGATGAGTAGCCTTAACTGCATCACAAAATCCCTTTTGCCATGTTATGGAATGCTCATGGTATGATAGCTCAGCATATCCACAGCTCTGATGATCAGGACAGGAAATCTCAGAGGGGACATTTGAAATTCTGGCTAGCACAGAAGGACCTGGCCAGGCCATTGGAGATGTGTCTCTTTTTGCCAGGGAGGAAGCCTTTCCAAGGATATCCCAGCAGGGGTCCCAGGGACAGGTTGGGTTACATGGCCATACCCAGCTGCCAAGGAAGCTGGGAAAGAGAGTGCCTG
Organism: Cheracebus regulus; assembly: GCA_963574635.1. NCBI lineage: Eukaryota > Metazoa > Chordata > Mammalia > Primates > Pitheciidae > Cheracebus > Cheracebus regulus. The sequence goes on along the minus strand of CAUYQU010102742.1, from coordinate 15,094 downwards.
TACCTTCAGCCTCTGTCACAACCTCTAAAGGCTTGACCAGGCAGGAAGAAGGTGGAGGGAGAAGGCAGCCATTGGAAGGTAACAGCAGTGCCTGCTGCACTGGCTCAGAGCAAGGGTCTTCCCTCCCTCTTTGTCCAATAGAGTTCCTTCAATTTGTAACGAGGCATTGATGCATTAGCTGTTTCTTGTCTTTTTTTTTTTTTTTTTGAGACAGAGTTTTTCTCTTGTTGCCCAGGCTGGAGTGCAGTGGTGGGATCTCGGCTTACTACAAACTCCACCTCCCAGGTTCAAGCGATTCTCCTGCCTCAGCCTCCCCAGTAGCTGGGATTACAGGCATGCGCCACCACGCCCGGCTGATTTTGTATTTTTAGTAGAGATGGGGTTTCTCCATGTTGGCCAGGCTGGTCTCAAACTCCCGACCTCAGGTGATCCACCTGCCTCAGCCTCCTAAAGTGCTGGGACTACAGGCATGAGCCACTGTACCCAGGCTTGTTGTCTGTCTTTTTTATGACTGGTCTTCATCTGTGGGATACCTTCTAGGACACAATACCTGTCACTTATGAATAAGGTCCTTAATACCCAACTCCCTCAACTATAGGAAGAAAGTGCTCCGAAATTGTATCAGTTAGCCTTTGCTGCCGAACGCATCATCCCAAACTCAGTGGCATGAAATAGCAAACGTGTTTTTAAGTTTCTCATAATTTGATTGGTAGCTTGGATAGTCTTCTTGTCTAGGCTGGCTTGGCAGAGGCTGGCTGGTCTAGAGTGGCCTTGCTGTCCTGTCTGGGGCCATCTCTGGGCTAGCCAGGCCTGTCTCCATGTGCCTGCTCTCACGCTGGCAGAAGGGTTTCAGCAGCAACAGGAGAAGGCAAACTCCAAGACAGAAGCATTTCTCAATCCTTTGCTTATATCAAGTTTGCTGAAGTCCCATTGGCCACCCAAAGCAAGTCACATGGCCAAGCCAAGATCCAGAGGGTCAACAACCTCTCCTTCTGGCTGGAAGAAGCTGTTAACATTGTGGCCATTTTTATCCCCAGTGAGTTCTTTATTGAGCACAAGTTTCTTTGAGGCAGAATATTGGTTTCTGGGGGCCAAGTGAAATTTACACAAGTGTCCACTCTCCATTTTCTTGAATGGAATAAAACACAATTAAAAAGAGGTGTACCCTAACCCTCCTTCATCCAGACCCAACAGGCGTGGCTCTTGGGGACGCGTGACCTCCTTTACTAACTGCATGGTAAGAACCAAGAACACCCCAGTGCATCTCCCAGCATATGTTCAATCCCAAATCCAATCACCTCTACTCTACAGAAGTTTTTCCATTTGGGGGAAAATCCATTTTAAACCAAAAGTTTTCACATCTCAACATTCCAAAGTCACTATTGTTGACAACTAAACTAAACTTCTCACGAAATGCAACCTTATTTATCTGTCAGAGAAAAGGCATCCCTTTCAGACACCTTGACCACCTTTTCATCACAGTCTGCAGGCATCTGTCAAAATGTACTGCGCCTTATAAATATGTATAACGTCAGTTCTCATATTTTGTGCTAGGAGAGGGTATCAATGCTACAATTAATTAGTCTAATTTGCATTCAAGACTATACATAATTAATTTCTTCATTAAAAGCTTTCAACATTTCTTTGTGGAAAGTGCAAAAGATCATTGATGAGGTTTGAAAAAGCAATTAACAATAAAATATGTCAATGCCGGAATGGGGAAATGGTAACAGGACAGTCCTGTGCCATTCAAAGCCAGGATGATCCTGTGATTTGGAGATATTTGTTTTTCATCATTTCTCTTCTAAGTTGCCATTTTTAGTAAAGAAAATTCTTCTCTTTTTATTCTTCCTCCCCTAGCTGCTCTTCTCCTTAATGTGGCATCTATAAGCTGGCTCATCAGAAATACCTGACAAATGGATCGTTCTTGCCTACCCTTACGGTGTTCTGATGGGCAGACTACTGGAAAAAATCAAGTATATTCCTCATATAACCACTGCAATAATATTGATAGTAATAATATCATCATCATAACGCACATTGATAAGGTACGTGCTATTTCTCAGGCTCTAGCAGCTCCATGTACATTCTTTCTTTCTTTCTTTCTTTTTTTGAAACAGAGTCTTACTCTGTCACCCAGGCTGGAGTGCAGTGGCACGATCTCAGCTCACTGCAACCTCCGCCTCCTGGGTTCAATCAATTGTCATGCCTCAGCCCCCCCAGTAGCTGTGATTACAGATGCCCACCAAATTTTTGTATTTTTAGTAGATATGCGGTTTCACCATGTAGGCCAGGCTGGTCTCAAACTCCTGGTCTCAAGTGATCTGCCCGCCTCAGCCTCCCAAAGTGCTGGGATTGCAGTCGTGAGCCACCGCACTTGGCCCCCATATACATTATTTCATTTAATGCTCACAAACAACATTCTGAAGTTACTACTATTTCTAATTCTTACTTAACATGTTAGGACATGAGTTGACAAATGTGGCCTTTGGGCTGTGGCCTTTGGGCTAAATCCAGCCACACTCATTTCCCACAATAGCTGAGTTAGAAGTTGTAAAAAGCACTGCATGACTCGCAAAGCTGAAGTATTTGCTATCTGCCTAGTATTTTCCTGTTGCTGCTATAACAGATCACCACACACTTGGTGGCTTAAAGTAACAAACATATTATTGTACAGTCTTAGAGGATGGAGGACGGCCATGGTCTCCGCAGGTTAAACTCCAGGTGTGAGCGGGACTGTGCTCCTTTCTGGAGGCCCCAAGGAAGAACTCACTTATTTGCCTTTCCGGCTTCTAGACATTGCCTGCGGCCCTTGGCTTGTGGCCTCTTCTTTCATCTTTGAAGCCAGCAGTGGCTGATAGAGTCTTCCTCACATTGCACCACTCTAACACTGCTCCTCCTGCCTCCTGCCTCCTGCCTTTCTTTCTTTCTTTTTTTTTTTGAAACGGAGTCTCGCTGTCACCAGGCTGTAATGCAGTAGTGCCATCTCAGCTCACTGCAGCTTCCACCTCCCAGGTTCAAGTGATTCTCTTACCTCAGCCTCCTGAGTGGCTGGGATTACAGGCACGCACTACCACGCCCAGCTAACTTTTGTATTTTTAGTAGAGATGGAGTTTTACCATGTTGGCCAGGATGGTCTTGATCTCTTGACCTCGTGATCAACATTACTCGGCCTTCCAAAGTGCTGGGATTACAGGCATGAGCCACCACCACACCCGGTCTCCTCTGTCTTTTAATAGGATGCTTGTGATGACATTGGGCCCACCTGGATAATCTGAGTTAATTTCTCCATCTCAAGATCTTTAATTTAATTACATCTGCAGTCTCTTTTGTCACATAACAAAATATATGTACAGGTTCCAGGGAGCAGGAAATACACCCTGGAGAGTTATTGACCTTCGATCCACAGGCCTTTTACAGGACGTTTCCCAGCCCCTAGCTCAGGAGACTGAGATCCAGAGGGATTCTTCTAAAAAGTAAATCGGAACAATTCTCCCTCTGCTCCAAGCCTTCCGAGGGCTCCCTCCTTATTCAGAGTAAAACCACATGCCATGCAGGACTCAGGTCAGCCTGGCCCGCTCTGCCCACACACCTCCCTGCCCTCTTTTCCTCTGCTTCTTGCTTAGTCTCCTTCAGCCATGCAGACCGCTTTGCTCTGCCTCTCTGTACGCCAAACACAAGCCCACCCCAGGGCCTTTGCACACGCTGTCGGCTCAGCCTGGAGTGTTTCTCCTCCAGTGAACTCCTTGGCTAAATCTTTCCTGTCAGATGTCTGCCCACATGTTCTCTTATCAGATAAGCCTTCCCTGGTGACCCTCTATAGAACAGTGTCCCAGCCAGGCACGGTGGTTCACGCCTATAATCCCAGCACGACATTAAAAAGAAAACAATAACAAGTTTGGGGAGTTAGGAATTTAAAACAAACAAACAAACAAAAAAAAGAATAAAGAAAAAAAACTAGGCTGGGCACTGTATGCAGCTGGGATTATAGCTCATGCCTATATTCCCAGCACTTTGGGAGGCCGATGTGCGAGAATCACTTGAGGCCAGGAGTTTGAGACCAGCCTGGAGAGCATAATAAGACCCTGTTTCTCTATTTCTTTCTCTCTCTCTTTCTTTCTCTCTCTCTCTCTTTCTTTCTTTCTTTCTTTCTTTCTTTCTTTCTTTCTTTCTCCCTCTGTCACCGAGGCTGGAGTACGGTGGCATCATCTTGGCTTACTGCAACCTCCGCCTCCTGGGTTCAAGCAATTCTCCTGCCTTAGCCTCCTGGAGTAGCTAGGACTACAGGAGAGTGCCACCATGCTCAGCTAGTTTCTTTTGTATTTTTAGTACTGACAAAGTCTCACCACATTGGCCAGGCTGGTCTCGAACTCCTGGCCTCAGGTGATCTGCCCGCCTTGGTCTCCCAAAGTGCTGGGATTACAGACGTGAGCCACTGCACCTGGCCAGTGAGACCCTGTTTCTAACAAAGAACTCTAAGAAAAATTAGCTGGGTGTGGTGGCACCTGCCTACAGTCCCAGCTACTAGGGACGCTGAGGTGGGTGGACGGCCGGAGCCCAGGAGTTGGAGGTTGCAGTGAGCTGTGCTCACACTGCTGCACTCCAACATGGGTGACAGAGCAAGCCTGTCTCTCTGTAAGAAAATTTAAAAAATAAAAAAAATCCAACACAGGTTATATCTGCTAGTTGGAGAAAAATAAGGCAGGGGAGGGACTAAGGGTTGCTGGGAGTTAGGGGGAGTCCCTGGTGTTTCGGTAGCACCTTGAGGGAGACCTGCAGAGGAGAAGGGGAGAGGATGTGTCTGTCTGGGCTGCAGGCGAGGCGAGAGTAAGTGCATCTGAGAGAGCAGGATGGATGGGCTCCAGCAACACCGGCAGGCTGGTGTGGCTACACAAGCAGGCAGGGGGCAGTGGCAGGAGATGGCGTCAGTGGGAGATGGGGACAAATCACAGGGCCCTGGGGCTACTTCACGGGGCTTGGTCTTACCCCATGTGACAGGAGCCACCAGGGCAGTGATCAGACCCAACTTGATTTAACAGGACTCCTCAGGCTGCTAAATTCAGAATCTAAGGGGGCCCGGCAGGGAGCTTGGTAAACGCAGCTCTGTAACTGTAACACTCTCTGTGGACCTTTCTGTATAAAAGAAAATGCTGTAAAACAAATCCTGCAATATTTATTCTTTGCAATACATGACCTATGTCTATATACTTTTGCTATGGTTTAAAGATTTGTTCCTTCCAGGACTTAGTTTGAAATTTGATTGGCATTGTAAGAGGTGGGACCTTTAAGAGGTTAATCACCTCTTTAGTTCACAAGGGCTCTGCCCTTAGTAATGAATTAATGCTATTATCCAGGGAGTAAGTTCATTAGAAGAGGGCGAGTTCAAAGGAGAACACATGGACACGGGGAAGGGAACATCACACACCAGGGCCTGTTGGGGGTAGAGGTGTTGGGGAAAAGGGAAGGGAGAGCATTAGGACAAATACCTAACACACGCCCAGCTTAAAACCTAGATGAGGTCAGGCACGGTGGCTCACGCCTGTAATCCCAGCACTTTGGGAGGCCGAGGCGGGTGGATCACCTGAGGTCAGGAGTTCAAGACCAGCTTGGCCAAGATGGTGAAAGCCTGTCTCTACTGAAAATACAAAAATATTAGCCAGGCATGGTGGCAGATGCCTGCAATCTCAGCTACTCAGGAGGCTGAGACAGGAGAATCATTTGAACCCGGGAGGTGGAGGTTGCAGTGAGCCCAGCCTGGGTGAGAGAGATTCTATCTCAAAAAAAAAAAAAAAAAAAAAAAAACCCTAGATGATGGGTTGAGAGGTGCAGAAACCACCATGGCACATGTATACCTAAGTAACAAACCTGCACGTTCAGCACATGTATCCCAGAACTTAAAGTAAAAAAAAAAAGAAAGAAAGAAAGAAAAGGTAAGTTCAGCCCCCTTTTCTCTCTCACCCTCTCTGCCCTTCTGCCTTCCGCCCTCCCCCTGGGACGGCGCAGCAAGGAGGCCCTTGCCAGATGTTTGCACCTTGATCCGGGACTTCCCTCCAAAATGACGAGAAATAAATGTCTGCTTTTTATAAATTACCCAATGTCAGATATTCTTTTATAGCAGCACAAATGAACTAAGATAACATTTTACATTTGTGTACATATATTATTACCACATGGGACTGCCTGCTCAAACAGAGGACAATAAGAATATTCAAGGGATTTTTAAGGCTATCTTCTGTGATAGATGCTTGCTCTTCTAATGAACTTAGCGTCTTCTCCTAGCCTTGCGTGAGATCCTACAACTGTCTGTACCTGCCTGGGTTATGTGGCCTACTCCCAAAGATGAAGGCTCTCTCCTAAACCTTTTGTAGCACAATTGACTACAAAACAAGGGGAAATTTCTTCTGATAAGTGTTTGAATTGAAGGAGACCCACCGTCTTTGCATATCAGGGAGGGATTTTGCAGAATCGAGTCATGAAGAGGGCAACCCCTGACTCCACGCAGACTTTGCCTGTCCTGTAACCATGCCCCCAGTGCTAGAACAGTGCCTGACACAGAGTGGACACTTAACAAAAATGTGTTGAACAAATGAATGAATTCCTTCAAAGTAGGAGCTAAGGGAAAAGAACTGCAGAGTGTAGAATTTTTTTTTTTTTAGATGGAGTTCTCGCTCTGTCACCCAGGCTGGAGTGCAGTGGCACAATCTCGGCTCACTGCAACCTCCGCCTCCCAAGTTCAAGCAATTTTCCTGCCTCAACCTCCCAAGTAGCTGGGACTACAGGCGCATACCACTACGCTGGGCTAATTTTTTGTGCTTTTAGTAGAGACGGGGTTTCACCATGTTAGCCAGGATGATCTTGATTCCCAGACCTTGTGATCCATCAGCCTCGGCCTCCCAAAGTGAGCATGTAGGATGTGATAAATCAAGAGTTTAGGGGGATGAAGGTGAAAGAAGGTGACCTTTGGAACCCTGTGCAGTTGAATTAAAGAAAATGAAAGAGCTGCTGAAAGGGCAGGTGTGTGACTGCAGTTCAAGGTCGCACCTTTCACAAAGACTGTCACGGTTTGACTGACAGCCTTAGGAGAAACCCTTCATTCCTTTTGTAGCTAAGGAGGAGATTAGAAGGCTCCATTCAAAGCGCTGTGGCTCCTATCCTGGGTATCAGTGAGGCTGGCTTTTCACTCGCCCTAAGAGCTTGTGCTCAAAGATTTAGCACGGATCTGGGGTGTCAGCCACTGAGGCAAGAAGACTCTCCCTTCCTCTAAGAGCTCACTGGAAGGCTGGTGCTGGGGCAGGTGGGGCGGCGAGGGGGGCCGAGAAGCAAGAACCTCTCTAGCCAGACAGACTTGGGCGGCATCCTGGCCACAACAGCATCGGGCCTGGCTGCCTCTCGGTTCCTCTCCTGTGCGCGGGGAGTTACAGGCTTGCTCACTGACTGACTTGCTGTACTGAACCAAGGGCTTGGGTACTAGAAAACTGAAGGTGATTAAGAGATAGCCCTTGCCCTGTGGAAGCAGGGGCAATTCAGAAATGTTGGATTGTTTGCACAAATGGCCTTCCGTTTCTGAAGTTTCTCCATGTTAAATTATCTACACGAAAGGCTTTTTAAAAATAAGAAGTAGGAACATCACTCTTAGCAGTGAGGTGGGACATGAAGGGGTGATCTCCGACAGAAGCCTACAGCAGACACGGAAACCTGAACCACAGTGACAGCGCGTCCCCTGCCATCCCTAAATAAAACAACAAATGGCCACGGACCGAGAAAACTGAGAGGCCAAGGGCTGAACTCCCAGCTTAGTCAGAAGATGTCCCAGAAACTATCCTGTAACAGGGGAGGGAGATTTATTTGGTAGGAACTAAAGTCCGACTCCAAACACCTCATCAGCCCAGAGGTCCCTGCAGCCCTCCACCCATATGCATGACTCTCTGCCTGAGAGATGGCAGAGAAGTGTCCCGAAGCATGTGCCTCAAACATCACAGAATGTGTGGGTTCAGTACTTAGGATCACTGAGCAGTCCTGAGGAGATGAGGATGGTTCCTAATGACGCATAATTAATCCTTATGCTGCAAATGACAGAAAACTCCCTCAAATATAATGGAATTACTAGTTCAGAGTCAGAAAGTCAAGGAGGATGTTAATCTTGGGCAAGGCTGGATCCGGCTGCTCAAGGTCATTTCGTAAGAACTCTGTTTCTCTCTCTCTCTCTCTTTTTTTTTTTTTTTTTTTTTGAGGTGGAGTCTTGCTCTGTTGCCCAGGCTGGAGTGCAATGGTGCAATCTCGGCTCCTTGTAACCTCTGCCTCCTGGGTTCAAGTGATTCTCCTGCCTTAGCCTCCTGGAATTGCAAGCCTTAGCTGGGATTGCACCACATCTGGATAATGTTTGTATTTTTAGTAGAGACGGGGTTTCAGCATGTTGGCCAGGTTGGACTCCCATTCCTGACCTCAGGTGATCCACCTGCTGTAGCCTCCCAAAGTGCTGGGATTACAGGCATGAGCCACTACGCCTGGCCTTTCTCCATTCTTCAGTGTGAGCTTAATCATCAGCCATGCCTAGGAACTGCTAGCAGCTTGCATCTTCCCCTTTTTGGTGGCAAAATGTCATAGTCACTTGCAAATTTCATATTCTTATGCCCTACACATGATCCCATGCAAAGGGCTTTATTTTCCCAGAAGTCCCCACAAATACCTGTTCATATCGGGATTTTAAAATAATGTTTTTTTTAAATTTTGGAATAATTTTAGATTTACAGTAAAATTCAAAGAAAGTACAGAGTTCCCACGTACTCACACCCTGTTTCTTCCACTAACATCTTAGATGACCACGGTACATTTGTCATGTGCTGACACGGACACAATACGGTCAACTCAAGCCCACATTTATTCCGATTTCCTTAGTTTTTACCTAATGTCCTTTTTCCGTCCAGGATCCTGCATGATGTTTAGTCATCCTCATCTGCTGAGGATCTACTCGGATACAACCTGTGCTCGGATTCTCCTTGTCTCTGATGACCTGCATCGTTCAGAGGAGGACTGGTCAGGTTCTTGCAGACTGTCTCTCAGTTAGATTCATCTGATGTTTTCTCATGAATAGATGAGGTTATAGGTGTTTGGGAGGAAGATCCCAGAGGTAGAGTGCCCTTCTCATCCCTTTGCATAAGCACACACACTCTGAATACAACTTATCCCTGTTGATGTTAACTTTGATCTCCTGGCGGGGTGGGGCTTGTCAGGGTTCTCCACGATGCAGTGACTCTTTTTCCTGGACCCTCTGAAGGAAGTCCCTACATGCAGGCCACACTTCAGGAGTGGGAGTTACGCTTCTCCATTGAAGGTGAAGCATCTCCATCAATTATCTGGAATATTTCTGCATGGGAGAGTTGTCTGCTTCCCCTATTTATTTATTATTCGAGATCGAGTTTTGCTCTTGTTGTCCAGGCTGGAGTGCAATGGCGCGATCTCTGCTCACGGCAACCTCCGCCTCCCGGGTTCACGCGATTCTCCTGCCTCAGCCTCCTGAGTAGCTGGGATTACAGGCATGTGCCACCACGCCCAGCTAATTTTATTTTTAGTAGTGACGGGGATTCTCCATGTTGGTCAGGCTGGTCTCAAACTTTCGACCTCAGGTGATCTGCCCACCTCGGCCTCCCAAAGTGCTGGGATTACAGGCATGAGCCACCTCGCCCGGCCCCTATTTATTAAATTACTTGTATCAGCATGGAGTATAAATATTTATTTTGAACTCTGGGTTATAATCTAACACTCCTTTACTTTCCTGCTCAAATTGCTCTAGCTTTGACCACTGGGAGCTCTTCTGGGTGGCTCCTATGCCCCTTGGCCATGACCCCATGATTTGGGGTTGTTTGTTTGCGTTAGCATTTCTTACCTTCTGGAACTAGAAGATGCTTTAGGCTTATGTTGCATATTTTCTGCCCCAGTCCTGGGATCCGACATTTCTCCGAGGAACCCCAGGTTCCTTTGTTATCAGATACAGGCTCTCACTCTGTCACCCAGGCTGGAGTGCAGTGGTGCCATCTCGACTCACTGTAACCTCTGTTTCCCAGGCTCAGGAGATTCTCCCACCTAAGCCTCCCGAGTAGCTGGGACCCCAGGGAGACACCACCACACTCGGCTTATTTTTAATATTTTGGTAGAGACAGGGTTTTGCCATGTTGCCAAAGCTGATCTTCAACTCCTGAACTCAAGCAATCCGCCTGTCTTGGCCTCCCAAAGTGCTGGGATTATAGGCATGAGCCACCATGGCTGGCCTAGGTGTACTTGCTGATACCAAGGTGACATTGCTTCTAGACCCTCTCAGTTGAGGGAGCAAGGAGACATTTTTGGTTTTCCATATCTTTTTGTAGTGGATTTGGCAATATACCTATTCACTGAGCCAGCCTCTGGGCTGGGGGAACATGCAAGCTGGTTAGACAATCAGTCTGCCCTGAGGCAGGCCAGGTGACACATCCTGACTCAAACTACAGGGCTAAGCATGGAGAAGGTGTGGCTTCCCCAAGAGCAACCAAGGTGCTGGTAAGGAAGAGGAGAGATTGGTGTTCAGAATTAAGGACAGATATCCATCACCACGGGGGCAGAATTTAATAAGAGTGGCCAGAGGCTAAGAACAATGGCTCACTCCTGTAATCCCAGAATTTTGGGAGGCCAAGGTGGGCAGATCACTCGATGTCAGGAGTTCGAGACCAGCCTGGCCAATGTGGTGAAACCCCGTCTCTACTAAAGAATACAAAAATTAACCAGCCGTGGTGGCGGGAGCCTGTCATCCCAGCTACTCACAAGGCTGAGGCAGGAGAATCGCTTGAACCTGGGAGGCGGGGGTTGCAGTGAGCCGAGATCATGCCACTGCACTCCAGCCTGGCAGCTAGAGTAAGACTCAGTCTCAAAAAAATAAAAAATAAAAAAAACAGTGGCCAGAAAGAACTGCAGTTTCTTTGGCCTCATAGTTTATGATAAATCCCCTTTCCTTTGGAGAAAGTGCTGGGCAGTAAGTGATTCAGGAAAATGATAAATGCCTTGAGCATCTAGTCCCAAAGTCATGTGTGCAATAATGAAATATTTTCAATCTTGTCCTTCAGACTAGCGGGCTTGTCTCCTAATAGGTTCCAATTAAATCCTTTTTCTTAAATTACATTGTTTTTAAAGACTTTGCTATCTTCACACGATACTACCCCCACCGCTCTCAGCCCTACCCTCTCAAAATTGCCTCGCCATCCTTCTTTCCTATTAAAAAATGGAAAATTGCACAATTCACCTAATTAGTCAAATTTGAATCTTATGTGGCTATCACAGCCCAGTGGTTGAATTTCACACACCATTTGAAAGGATATGGTAGAAACACCAGTGTTGATTCCTCCCCACACTCCAATGGTACTATTCAATTACTAAAGGAATTATTTGGCTTTCTGTCGCTGCAATGCTAGAGCAATATGCTATTAACCTTTATTGATTTTTGCTTAAATATATTCAAGTTGGGCATATTTTTGTAAATCTAATGTGCTGGTATTTAAACAGAAATATTTCATTAAATGGATTTTCTTTTTAAATGAAATTTGCCAAATGATTATAAATGATGGGAGATGAGTTTTGAACTTTAAGATGTGATGTGAAGGTTCTGGGAAGAGGCTTTCTGTGCTAGCAAACAGGCTGGGGCACTTAGAGTAGATTTTGAGAGCAATGCACACAGCAGGGGAGGCAAGATTCTCTCCCTGACACGTGCCTAAGCGGGGAACATAAAAGCAGCTTCCTCGCAGGGCTGCTGGGGGCCTTGAAGCCAACACAGGCCAGGGGTTCGAGCTGTGGCTGACAGGAAATGGTCATCAAAGGTGATGGTGATGCTGCTATGACACCTATGAGGCATCAGTCACTCCTGTCTGTCATATATTATCCCTATTAATGGTTTTAGGAGAAATGTCTACAATTTGAGGGAATCTTATGAAAGTATCTTCTATTTTATTAACTAGAGACACAATAAGTGAAGCCCTCTGAGATAGAGACCTCCCCGCTCTAATCCAGCTGTCTCTCCAGGCCTCAACTTACAATTTACATTTACAAAGATTTCTCTTTCTTTTTAAAAGCCTTTTTTCTCTGTTGTCAGTATGAGGGGAAGAGGAGGGTATAAGAGTGTGTGTGTGTGTGTGTGTGTGTGTGTGTGTGTGTTGTTTTTGTTGTTGTTGAGTTTTTTTGATGATCAATTGCTTCTCATTTTTCTTTGGTTTAGGAAGCATTTACCAATGAAACCAGTTCAACCAACCTGGACACAGAGAGGATACAGCAAAATATTCTGATAGCTTCACACACACCTCCACATCCCTCTATACTTTCTAAACAATCCCACTTTTGACTAGCACTATCCAGAGAGGGGGACATTTATAGGAAAATTTCAGGCACCAGGTGACCCATTCCATTTGAAGTCTATCCTTGGAATGAGGCAAGAATGGGGTTGGAGAACAAACCGCTTTTCAAATTGCTTTAGAACATGCACAGCTTGAGCAAATGTGAAAATAAGTGTTGAATTAAAAGTCAGAAGTCACAGGGATGCTGGTCTCGGACAACCGTCAGTTCTCAGTGGCTGCCAGGCAAACTCAGTTTTCCTTAGATGTGGACAGAAGGTGATTTCCTCCCATATGTAAGACGGATTCTGCTTATTCTTGCTGGATTCTTTTTTTCTTACTTAGCCTATCCAGTGAGCTTGGGGCTTGAAGGAGCATGGCCAACATCTTTATGGTTCTGCCACAATCCTTATAATAAAACAATTCAATAAGTACCACTGATGCACACTCACCCTGCACTTCAACCATGTTTAGATAAATGGCTCCATTTTTACCCAATTGGTCAAAAATCTTAGCGTAGTCATTGACTTTTCAATAGGCTTTTAATTTATTTATTTATTTTAACAGACAGGGTTTTGCTCTCTCACTCAGGTGGAGTACAGTGGCTGGCTCACTGCAGCCTTGACCTCCTGGGCTCAGGTTGTTACAGGAAAGGGGTCCCGATCCAGAACCCCAGACAGGGTTCTTGCATCTGGCACAAGAAAGAATTCAGAACGAGAGTTGGTAAAGTGAAAGCAAGTTTATTAGGAAAGTAAAAAAAAACAAAAGAATGGCTGCTCCATAGATAGAGCAGCCCGAGGACTGATGGTTGCCCATTTTTATGGTTGTTTCTTGATGATATGCTAAACAAGTGGGTGGATTATTCGTGTTTTCCCTTTTTAGACCATATAGGGTAACTTCCTGACATTGTCATGGCATTGGTAAACTGTCATGGTGCTGGTGGGAGTGTAGCAGTGAGGACGACCTCTCTTTTCGCCACCTTGGTTTTGGTGGAATTTGGCCGGTTTGTTTGTTTGTTTGTTTACTTATTTATTTATTTATTTTGTTGAGACAGAGTCTCACTCTCTTGCCCAGGCTGGAGTGCAGTGGCTCAATCTTGGCTCACTGCAACCTCCGCCTCCCGGGTTCAAGTGATTCTCCTGCCTCAGCCTCCTGGCTTCCTGAGTAGCTGGGATTACAGGCACCCACCACCACGCCCAGCTAATTTTTGTATTTTCAGTGGGGATGGGGTTTCACCATACCTCGTGATCCATCTACCTCAGCCTCTCAAAGTGCTGGGATTACAGGCGTGAACCACCGTGCCTGGCCCGCAGCCTGCTTTATCAGCAAGGTCTTTGTGACCTGTGTCTTGTTCCAACCTCCTGGCTCATCCTGTGACTTAGACTGCTTTAACCATCTGGGAATGCAGCCCCGGAGGTCTCAGCCTCATTTGACCCAGCTCCTATTCAGCGTGGCGTTCTGGTTCCCACGCCTCTGACACACTGACCCCCTTCCTGAGCCACCACATCTCCCATTCTTGCTGCAGAATCTTTGCACTGCCTGTCCCTGCTGCCTATGTGCTGACCACAGGGAAACTCCCTTGGGACCCCCTGGTCTAGCTCAGCTGCCGAAGCTCACCCTTCTAGGGCCCATGTGCTCTTCGTTCAGGCCATTTTTTTCAGTTTGAGTTTCAACACTCTCGACTCTGAGATGGTTTGCTTCATGTCCACAGCCGCTCCCGACCGGGGCTCCCTGAGGGCAGGGACTGAAGTCATGCCGTCCACCGCTGCATCCTGGCCCCAGGCCTATAGGCAGCTTGCTGAATCAGGAATCTCACCGAGCAATTTCGCCCTAACCCCAACGACCACTCACACGGCAAACCACACGACCACCCTGGGCCTCCACTTCCTTGACTACAAAATGGAGCTATGGTCGGGCACAGTGGCTCATGCCTGTAATCCCAGCATTTTGGGAGTGGATCACCTGAGGTCAGGAGTTTGAGACCAGCCTGACTAACATGGTAAAATGCTGTCTCTACTAAAAATACAAAAATTAGCTGGGTGTGGTTGTGAGCACCTGTAATCCCAGCTACTTGGGAGGCTGAGGCAGGAGAATCGTTTGAACCCAGGTGGCAGAGGTTGCAGTGAGCCAAGATCGTGCCATTGCATTCCAGCCTGGGTGACTAGAGCAAAACTCTGCCTCTAAATAAATAAATAAAATAAAATGGAGCTCTAAGTGCACCTCTCCCAGAGGGTTGTTTTAAGAGTGAAATGGAAAGTTACAGGAGGGGAGATGAAGCAAGATGGCCGATCACTAGCAGCTCAGGATTGCAGCTCCCAGTAAAAGCGCAGAGAGCCAGTGGACCCCACACTTACCAATAAATTTTTGCTGCCCACGGACCAGGACATTCCCAGCGGAGGAGCTCCACAGGTCGCCAGTGCGACCCTTTTGGCTGGCGCGGCTTTTTTGCCAGCGCCCCGGCTCGGTGGCTCTTGGTGCGGAGTAAACGGGACTGAGTCTCCTTTTGGATGATGTTTGGAGCTCTGGGAAGTCAGAGCAGTCCATCCAGTTGATTGAAAAAGGGACTGAGAAGCCAGACCGGAGACCCCCGGGCAGAAAAGCACCACGAATTTCAACGCTGCTGTTTAGCTAGCGTTGCGGGTCGCCACAGTGCCAATTGCATGGATTCCGGAGCTGGGAATTAACAAGCTGGACGTCCACTCAGAGACCTAATTTGAAAGTTGGTAATACAAAAACAACAGACGGACAAA
>CAUYQU010102741.1:0-25839 GCA_963574635.1 Cheracebus regulus | reverse complement strand
GCAATAAAACAAGAATCCCATTCTCTCTCCCTCTTTCTCTTCCTCTTTCTTTCATTCTTTTTTTCTTTCTTTTGCTGTTTCTTTCTTTCTCCTTTTCTCTCTTTTTCTAAAATCTCTTCCTCTTTCTTTCTTTCATTTTTTCTTTCTTTTGCTGTTTCTTTCTCCTTTTCTCTCTCTAAAATCTCTTCCTCTTCCTTTCTCTCTTTCATTCTTTTTATTCTAAAAAAAAAAAAGAAAAAAATAAAAGGACTATATAACCTATAAGCCTATGTTTTTGTTTTGTTTTAAATTTTGCTCCATGCATGACCAAGCCCCGCTAAGTTTTTTTTTTTTCTCCTAGCTACTGGGAAAAGTTTTATATTTTTAGTAGAGATGGGGTTTCATCATGTTGGCCAGGCTGGTTTCAAACTCCTGATCTCAAATGATCTGCCCACCTTGGCCTCCCAAAGTTCTGGGATTACAAACATGAGCCACCAGGCCTGGCCCTGATAGCAATTATTTAAGCATATCCTTAGAATAATCCTGTATGGCAGATGCACCTGAATGTATGTTCCTAAATAGGGAATCCGGGAATGACCAACTAGAGCTTTGTTCCTTACCTATGATAAACATCTTAGCCCCAGTCTGTCACCTGGAACACAAGACATACAGGAGATTGAAGCCAGCCCTGAGTCTTGGGTCAAATGAATGTTGCCAGGTGGAGGTCATTACAGGGAGAGTATCATTAAGTGAATATGTTATGTTATATAAGCTGCATGATGTTTCCAGAGGGTTGCGGTTTTCCTGCCCAGCCCACTGCCACTAGGCCATGCAGATATGTTATCCAGCTGTCACCACTGGACCATTTCTGTACCTAAGGTTCTCCTTTCCAGCTCACTGCCACTGGGCTCTCTCCCCTGTATGTAAGCCCCTAATACTAGGTTGCACAAAAATAATTGCGGTTTTTGCCATTAGAAGTAATAACTGAGCACGGTGGCACACACCTGTAATCTCAGCACTTTGGGAGGCCAAGGCAGGTGGATCATGAGGTCTGGGGTTCAAGACCAGCCTTACCAACATGGTGAAACCCCATCTCTACTAAAAAATACAAAAAATTAGCCGGGTGTGGTGGCGCACGCCTGTAATCCCAGCTACTCAAGAGGCTGAGGAAGGAGAATCACGAACCTGGGAGGCAGAGGTTGCAGTGAACCGAGATCACACCACTGCACTCCAGCCTGGGAAATGGGTCTCTTCACCCTCTTGAACTTGGTTCCTTCCCTTGTTGAGGTTAATAGGGGTTTCGTACAACATTTGGATACTGATTAAAGTAGGAATGAGTGTGAAAACTGTCACCCTGTGATGTCCTTGGAAAGTTCCCTGAGGCTTTTGATGCCAGAGCAGAGATCTTGGGTAATTTTCTTCACTACTTATCCATAGAACCTGGCACAGGGCCTAATAATAGCGCAGCCACCCAATAAATGAGTAAATAATGCTGAGGCTCATACTTGTCAGTTTGAATTTTGATTGTATCTCTCTCTTAGTTCATCAAAGCCCATCTTTGACAAAAGAAGTCATTTGGTTTCTTGGTATAGGCAACAATTCTCCCATAAATCTTTTCTTCTTTATCTTCGAGAGCAATAGATCCCAGCCTAGAACCAAAACATGTGAACCAGTTTCTTCTTTTGCCAAGTGGTAGGAGATTTTTTTTTAAAGACATGATCATTTCATTAAAGAGGAGAGCTTTCTGGACTATCCTTTATTGAACATATGTGGCTTTATTTAAAACAAAAAGTAACCCACTCTGGTGTCTTTGTTTTTCTTATATCAGCTACCAGACAGGCCTTTGGCAGCAGAGCTCTGGAGCTCTCAACAGGGCAGTGTCTAAAAGATCATCTACCAGAGATAATTTGGAGGATGGCACTTACCTCTGGTGAAATCCATATTTTTTTGCTAGGGACCTCTTCAAGTTTAAGAATTATTTTGCAGGCTGGGCATGGTGGCTCATGCTTGTAATCTCAGCACTTTGAAAGGCTGAGGCAGGTGGATTGATTGAGCTCAGGAATTCAAGACCAGCCTGGGAAACATGGTGAAACTCCATCCCTACTCAAAAAATACAAAAAATTAGCTGGGTGTGGTGGTGCACACCTGTAGTCTCAGCTAGTTGGGAGGCTGAGGTGGGAGGTTCACTTGACCCTGAGAGGGGAAGGTTGTAACGAGCCGAGATTGCAACACTGTATTCCAACGTGAATGACAGAGTAAGACTCCATCTCAAAAAAAAAAAATTATTTTGTGGGATTTGTGAATAGCTATATAGCTTTTATGACTAGTGATGAGCCCAGCTTAGCAAGCACCTCAGGAATACTCAAAGGTGCTGGTTGATCTGCTTTGGGGACAAGGCAGGCAACTGCTAGTGGCTATGAAGTCCGGTGGCTATGACATCATCTATGTTTAACTTTTACATTTCATTAAATACTCGAATGCATGTACTTTTTCTGATGTTTTGCATATATGCTTCCTCATAAATTGCATATATTTCCTTTCTACACACACACCATATATATTTCTACCTTTTTATCTATATACATATTGTGTATATGCCCATATATAGATACATACACTGACATCCCTCCAGTTATTCTTGAAAGATTTCTTATCCAAAGAGAGAAGAGAATGGTATAGGCATAGTTTTCTGTAACTGATATTTTCCTCTGGCTTGCCATGGTCTGTTTTTTCAATGTTTATATATGACCTGAAAAATCACTCTGGCCAGGTGTGGTGGCTCACACCTGTAATCCCAGCACTGTGGGAGGTCAAGGCAGGCAGATCATTTGAGGTTAGGAGTTCAAGACCAGCCTGGCCAACATGGCAAAACCCTCTCTCTACTAAAAACACAAAAATTAGCTGGGCATAGTGGCACACATCTGTAATCCTAGCTACTTGGGAGGCTGAGGCAGGAGAATTGCTTGAACCCAGGAGGCAGAGGTTGCAGTGAGCCAAGACCATGCCATTGCACTCCAGCCTGGGCAGCAGAATGAGACTGTCTCAAAACAAAACAAAACAAAAACAGAAAAAAAAATCAGTTCTACTAAAAATATATCTATAAATAATGCCAGAGGGCAAGTTATGCTAATGATACATAGGAATACCACTATCTCACTGACTAGTCAGTCTCTGAAATAGCCCCCTTTGAATTTCCCAAGAAACCTTGCTTCTTTCTGTCACAAATGTTAATACTTTTAGCATTGGTAGTGGATTGATTTGTTCAAGTATTTATTGGGTGTGCACCATGTTCCAAACACCACTAGAGGCACTGGGGATACAGTAGTGAACTAAACAGACGAAAGTCCCTATCCTGGATTTTACACTCTACTGATTGAGGACATAGACTCTGAAATTAAATCAGTTCATATCCTAGTTTCACCACTATTATTAGTTCTATGTGGTCTACTGTCTCTAAAACGAAGACATTTATGGCTTTGACTAGGACAACAAAGCAGGCAGCTAAAACTGCTCAGACTCTAGATATCTTTAATATCCTGTCTCCCGGCACTGGCTGGGAGGGGCTGGACACGGTGGCTCACGCCTGTAATCACAGCACTGTAGGAGGTTAACGCGGGCGGATCACCTGAGCTCAGGAGTTCGAGACCAATCTAGCCAACATGGTGAAACCCCATCTCTACTGAAAATACAAAAATTAGCCGGGTGTGGTGGCGCGTGTCTGTAATCATGGCTACTCGGGAGTCTGAGGCAGGAGAATCACTTGAACCCGGGAGGCAGAGGTTGCAATGAGCCGAGACTGTGGCATTGTACTCAAGTCTGGGTAACAGGAGTGAAACTCCGTCTCAGAACAATAAACAAACAAACAATAAGTAAAAATGTTTGCAAAGCATCTAGTGCAATGATCTAGCATCCAATAAAGCAATCAACTAATGTTCCCCTTTTTTATTTTCATTACTATTTTATTTTTATTTTTATTTTTATTTTCATTACTATTTTTTTGAGATGGAGTCTTGCTGTGTCGTCCAGGCTGGTGAAATCTCGGCTCACTGTCACCTCCGCCTCCCTGGTTCAAGAGATTCCTCTGCCTCAGCCTCCCGAGTAGCCATGATTACAGGCATGAGCCACCACACCCAGCTAATTTTTGTATTTTCAGTAGAGACGGGGTTTCACCATGTTGGCTAGGCTGGTCTCGAACTCCTGAGCTCAGGTGATCAGTCCGCCTTGACCTCCCACAGTGCTGGGATTACAGGCATAAGCCACCACGTCCGGCCCCTCCTTTTTATTTTTTAGAGTCAGGTTCTCGCATTGTCCCCAGGCTGGAGTGCGGTGACGTAATTATGGCTCACTGCAGCCTCGCCCTCTCTTGCCCAAGCAATCCTCCCACCTCAGCCTCCCGAGTAGCTGGGACCAGAGGCATACGCCACCATATCCAGCTAATTTTGTTTTTCATAGAGACAGGGTCTCACCGTGTTACCCAGGCTGATCTCGAACTCCTGGCCTCAAGCGATCCTCCCTCCTCGGCCTCCGAAAATGCTGGATTGTGGGCGTGAGGCACCACGCCCCACACGGTCACCTTTGGAAGTCGAATTAGACAATGTTTTACACCATGTCAGTGAAAGCAAATTGTACTCTCTACGGCGTTAGTAGCAAAAGGAAAGAATTACCATGCCTAATAGGAACCCTAAAAACTCTAATCCGGGTTTGCATGCAAAAGCCGATTGACAACTCTGTAGTGATTTAGAAGAGAATTGCGCACGAAATCAACACAGAGCGTCCTAAGTGACTAGATTGTCTGCGACCACACATCCCAGCAGCCCTCGCGCAGCCAGGCGGCTTCTAGGATTGGACTCCCCCTCAGGAGGCGGGGGGAGTGGGGGGGGATAGGCGCGAGGTACTGTGGGTAGGAGACGGCCGTCGACGGAGGCGCCATTTTGTGGAGCCGCCGAACCTTGTTGGAGGTTCTGGGTCGCAGAGCCGCTACTGCTGCTTCGGTCTCTCCTGGGGGTAAGTGCGGCGACCGTGTGTAACGACAGTAGGTTTTTGCCATTGGAGCTGGCCCCCAAGCTGCCGGAGGCGACTGATCAGCTCCAGCCGGTTCTCTGGAGGGGCTAAATTACTCCAGGCGTTGGAGGGCCGCGCCCTTGTTGCCAGGTCCATCAATTTCCAGAGGTCGTCCAGCCAGCTCAGCCTCGGGCCTGCTTCTTTCCGGCTGTGACTTTGCCCCTTGCGGGTACACGTCCCCTAATCCCCAGCCTAACGGAGCCTTGGAGCCGTCGTCTGTCCCCCGGGCACTCCTCGGGAGCTCCCTGGCAATCTCTGGCCGCCATCGCCCCTCAACTGCAGCTGAATCGCCCTCTCCGAAAAGCTGTTCGGTGATGGCCGATCTGCGGGTTAGGAACCTCTTGGGAGGCGGGAGGGGCGTGTGCAGGGAGGGCAGGCCGGACGCTGAAGTCGGTCGAGCAGGCCGTGACGCCGCCATCTCGGCCGTGAGACCCCGCAAAGGTGGGTGCCGGCACCGCCCAGGAGACAAGGGGAGGCACCAGCGATTAGGCTCCCGGACTTGTTCCCCACACTGTTTCTTTTTCATTTATTAATTTCAAGAAATCGTTGAGCCTTCGCTGTAGACGAGGGTCCAGAGACTACTGTAACTGATTCCTCTGACCTCGCTCTCATCGAACGGGTTCCAGCTGTGTGATGTCTTACTACCAACGGTGGGCAGGGGGGTCGGGCTGCTCACCACTCAGTCGTTTGTAGTCATAAGAACTAGCCCAAAACGTGGTGGTTATTGTTACCTAGGAATTAAGTCGTTTCTAGCTTTGCTCTTGTGTTATGCGATATGTTATTAATGTAGTAGATTTCAACCAGCTCAATATCCCAGCTTCTACGAGGTTTTAAATTTATCAGAAATGTTTGAATTTCATGTTGCTGTTTGTATTAATGAAGACACTTGGATTGATGTTTTAACGGTCAACTATCCCACTGGAGTTGCTTTGATTCAGAACCAAAGGAGCTGATTGCAGTTGTACCCTTTTTGCTTTGTAATTCTAAGGTAGGAGCAGGAAGGGAGTCTTCTGCTTGCTCCGTATTATGAGTCTGTAGTTAAATCTGGAATCGAATATTTTAAAGTATGCTTAATCTTCCAGCTTTGCTCGTTGTTAACAAAATGTTAGCATAATTTTAGCTTTGGCAGTTTTCCCCACCACCTCTCCACCTTAGATAATCACTGTCAATGATTTGAAGATTTGAAAAAATCCCAGCCTCAGTAGTATCCAAGGTTATGGAGCTACTGACTTAAGTGATCTCTGAAATTTACAGCAACTAATCTCTCTTGTCTCCTAGAAAAAATAAAATTTGAACCTTTTGGAGCTGTGTGCTAGATCTTCAGTGGGACGATGGGTTCAGACAAAAGGTAAGTTACTATAGTATGTGGCTTTGATCTCAACTCTCAGTGGAGACTGAAATATTTGTTTCAAATAGTTTATTAAACGAATATGTGAGTGTTTTGTACCAGGCGTTGCTCATAATTAACACCTTCTTGGTCCTGTTGTCACAAACTACAGTCTAGTGAGAGAATTAAAGTACCGTGTGAACATGCTGTGATAAAGAACAGGGTGCTCTTAGAATGCATGGGAAGTATGTATTTTTCTTGTTCACAGCCAGGAAAGTTCCTGGAGAAAGTATTCTCTGGAGGCCGGGCGTGGTGGCTCACGCCTGTAATCCAAGCACTTTGGAGGCCAAGGCGAGCGGATCACCTGAGGTCGGGAGTTCAAGACCAGGCTGACCAACATGGTGAAACCCCATCTTAAAAAAAAAGAAAAGAAAGTATTCTCTGGAAGAAAGCTGAAGATTTAGAAAGAATTTTAGGCAAAGAAGGCTGGGGTACAGTGGGTCACTGAGGGTTCCCTGGGCGGACAGCAACCTTTGCAGAAGCCAGGAGATTATACAGTCTGGCACTTAGCACAGTTCCTGGCTGTGGTAAGCAATCAATGAATGCCAGTTCTTGTTATTGTTCCTTAAATAGCAAGATGATCCAGACTTAGAGAGCTGAGAAGCTTGGGACCGTGTGTTACATGAAGAAGGAAAAAGCCAAATAATTAGTGGAAAGTTAAGATGAGAGCATTTGGCTATTGTGTCACCTATGGATATACTCTCTCAGACCATTTGATTTAAACACAACCTTATTCAGCCATCTGTCTATTTAGTATTGAGGTCAGTCCCAGTGGTAGATAACGTTGACAGGCCTGAGGGGCCTTAGGAAAAGTTCATGTCATGTGATGTTTTAATGTTGTGTCAGCAGTCTATAGTTCTAAATAGCTTATTCAATTAACATTTACCCCTTTGGGGTGTCTTAGTCCCATGTTTCCTTCAATTCTTTGTATTAAATTTGCATATTCTAAATGAAGCCCTTATAAATCTTTCCCTTGCCTTGTGATTGTATAGCAGTTTTATGAACCTGATAAACAATTTACAAAAGAATTATTTTATCTGTGTTCAAATAGATTTAAGCCTCTTGTTATTACGTTTTCCCATGAAGCCCAGTGCTGCCCTGTAACCAAGAATAAACCAGATGTTAAGAGTGTTCTCTTAGAGGGTGCTAGTTTTAGATAACTATCCAGTTGTGTCTGACAACTAAGTTGCCTGTTGGGGAAAAAAAGACTGACTTAGTTCATCCAGGTTTTTGGTCCATTTTCTAATAGGCGTGAGATACACTTCAGAGTAGATGAGCCAGGGATGTGCTTAATTTCACCTTTAAGGCCGGGCGCGGTGGCTCACGCCTGTAATCCCAGCACTTTGGGAGGTCGAGGTGGGCGGATCACGAGGTCAAGAGATCGAGACCATCCTGGCCAACACGGTGAAACCTCGTCTCTACTAAAAATACAAAAAAATTACCTGGGCGTGGTGGCACATGCTTGTGGTCCCAGCTACTCGGGAGGCTGAGGTGGAAGAATCGCTTGAACCTAAAAGGTGGAGGTTGCAGTGAACCGAGATTGTGCCACTGCACTCCAGCCTGGTGACAGAGCAAGACTCCATCTCAAAAAAAAAAAAAAAAAAAAAAATTCACCCTTAATAATTGGGTGAAATTCAAACAATTGCTTTCTGCCTATTTTTGGTCACCAAGGTCTGAATCAGGGATGAAGGGATAATGTGTAGACTCTAGGCTTTACAAAATGCAAAAATAAACTTGGACAGCATGACCTTTTCTTAGAAATATTCAACCCAAATGTTTGATAGTTACAATTTCAGATTTAGCATAAATTCCTGAGAATTATCAAATTTAGGGATGTAGGTATTTTCCCAGTGGTTATCTTTGTAAACTGGAGATTGATAATACATTTTAACACTTTATTTGAATATATCATATAAACTGATGTGTGGGGTGTCTGTGTTTTTAGTCGTTTTTTAAAGGTAAAAAATGTGACTGACTTTAGAATGAAAATCATTTTCTCTGGCAGAGTGAGTAGAACAGAGCGTAGTGGAAGATATGGTTCCATCATAGACAGGGATGACCGTGATGAGCGTGAATCCCGAAGCAGACGGAGGGACTCAGATTACAAAAGATCGAGTGATGATCGGAGGGGTGATAGATACGATGACTACCGAGACTATGACAGTCCAGAGGTGAGTGACCAGCAGCTGTATAACCCCCAAAAACACCCTGAGCCTTATAGTAATAGAAATAACAGCCAGGCCCGGTGGCTCATGCCTGTAATCTCAGCACTTTGGGAGGCCAAGGCGGGCAGATCACGTGAGGTCAGGAGTTCAAGACCAGTCTGGCCAACACAGTGGAACCCATCTCTGCTAATAATAGAAAAATTAGCCAAGCATGGTGGTGGGCACCTGTAATCCCAGCTACTCAGGAGGCCGAGGCAGGAGAATTGCTTGAACCCAGGAGATGGGGGTTACAGTGAGTCAAGATCGAGCCACTGCTCTCTCGCCTGGGTGACAAAGCAAGACTATCTCAAACAAAAACCAGAAAGAAGAAAACATTGCAGGCTGGGCATGCCTGTAATCCAGCACTTTGGTAGGCCAAAGCAGGAGGATCACTTGAGGCCAGGAGTTCAAGACCAGCCTGAGCAAAGTAGTGAGACCCCTGTCTCAAAAACAAAAAACATTGCAGTGAACATCACCATGGAGTGCTTGTATCATCTCTGTTGACTTCCTGCTAAGGATGATTTCTAGGAGGGGAGAGCTTGTTTCAAAGTGTACAGGGTGATGTTAATTATAATTTTGTTTATTGTAATTCAGAGAGAACGTGAAAGAAGGAACAGTGACCGATCGGAAGATGGCTATCATTCAGATGGTGACTATGGTGAGCACGACTATAGACATGACATCAGTGACGAGAGGGAGAGCAAGACCATCATGCTGCGCGGCCTTCCCATCACCATCACAGAGAGCGATGTAAGGGGAAATGACAGTTCTAAACAGCAGTCAGTAGGCACAATGAACATTGAGCTTCTACCATTATTTTCTCATGTTACTGTTTTAAGCCAGTAGAGATTGAGTATCCCTTATCCAGAATGCTTAGAACCAGAAGTGTTTGATATTTGATTTTTTTTTTTAATATTTGCATTTACATAAGTCTAAACATTTGCATTTACATAAGTCTAAACATGATATTCATACATATTTTGTATATGCCTTATACTTGCTAAAGGTAGTTTTATACAATACTTTAAATAATTTTATTCACAAAACAATGTGTGGTTTGGGTTTTTTGTGTGATATTTTTGTTTCTGTTTTTTACAGACAAGGTCTCACTGTCACCCGGGCAGGTTATAGCAATGTAATGATAGCTCACTACAGCCTCAAACTCCTGGGCTCAAGTGACCCTTCTACTTCAGTAGCTGGCAGGTGCATGCCACCACACCAGCTAGTTTTTTGTAGAGACAGGCTCGCTATGTTGCCCAGTCTAAAAGTTTTGACTGCCCTTTTGACTCTGACTTATCAAATAAGGTTGGGGTGGAATTTTACACTTGTATTGTGATGTTGGTGCTCAGAAGATTTCAGATTTTGGAGCATTTCCGATTTTTGGATTAGGACTGCTCAACCTGTATCTCAGCTAGTGAAATATGTTTCTGCCTTTAGGGAGGAGTTCTCTGAACTAGGTTCAGAAGTAAGTTACCTTATTGGCTGGGTGCAATGGTTCATGCCTGTAATCTCAGCACTTTGGAAGGCTAAGGCGGGTGGATCACTTGAGGTCAGGAATTTGAAACCAGCCTGGCCAAGGTGGTGAAACCCTGTCTCTACTAAAAATTAACTGGGCGTGGAGGTGCATACCTGTAGTCCCAGCTTCTGGGGGAGGACGGTGAGGCAGGAGAATCACTTGAAACTGGGAGGCGGAGGTTACAGTGAGCTGAGATTGTGCCACTGCACTCCAGCCTGGGCGACAGAGCAAGACCCTGTCACCAAAAAAAAAAAGAGATATTCAGAAAACTCAAGCATTGATCTTCAAAGCCTAAATATAAATATAGTATTACTATATATATAGTATATATTATATATTACTATACACTATATTACTATAGTAAATATAGTAATACTGTAAATATAGTATTACTATATTTATATTTATATTTTTTATATTTTTTATATTACTATATTTATATTTAGTATATAGTATTACTATATTTATATTTAGGCTTTGAAGCTAAATGTTTGAGTTTTCTGAATATCTCTAACCACAGGCATAGGTCTTGTTTCTTCAGTAGCTTCTAGAAGGTAATCAGTACATTTTTATTGACTTAGTTACTATCGGATGAGGGTGATTGGTAAATACATAATTTTCTTTATAATCTGGCCACCCTTTGATTTGTTGAAAATTAAACTATTCATTTGAAACCTCAGAAAAGCTTGTTGAAAAGGAAGGCTCATTCAGACTGGCCAATTCGAGTTTTAGTGTACTTGGCACTGCCTGATTTCCAGCAGCATCTCTGGTCCTTACCCTTTCTTCCAGCCACACCCTGCTTCCCACATCCTGGACTTTGGACATGTCCGTTGCTCTACTGTTAGGCCTTTTTCTCCTTGGAGACACCTGTATGTAAAGCCTTTCCTGATCTACCAGGCAAAGTTTCTTCATACTTACTCTCTTCCTAAGGCATTGTATTCATGACTTTTGTGTAGCAGCTTTACTGTAGCTATCAACACACATCTCATCTCTACCACAACATCTCTGAAAACAGGCTTCTCTGTGAACTAGTCAGTCACCTCTGTGTGCCCAACCCTTGAACACAGTATGTTGCTCAATGTTCTTGGTAAAAATGAATGTGAGGTTTTGAAACATGCTTTTAAAAGATGTAAATACAGCATTGTGCCAGTATTTTTTTCTTGGAGTCATTAAAGTAATATTCTGACTAATGTTTAGTTGAATTTTAGATAAAGCTCAAAATAAACATCGTATTCCCACAGCTTTGGGTTTCTAAACCCTAGAAGAAATGAATATGACAGGGCCGGGTGCGGTGGCTCACACCTGTAATCCCAGCACTTTGGGAGGCCGAGGTGGGCGAATCATCCAAGGTTAGGAGTTTGAGATCAGCCTGAACAATATGGTGAAACCCCATCTCAAAAAAAAAAAAAGAAAGAAATGAATGTGACAAATGTGAGACTGGATATTTGAGTTAATAGTGGGTACTCATTCCATTATTTATAATCCACTGCACATCTGTTACACTGTGTCCATGTTAGATGCTACAGTGATACAGAGCTATGGATCCTGCCTCAAAAAAGCTTATGGATGCGTAGCTAAGGTCAGCAGATAATGGTGACAATGCAGAATAGAAAGAGGTCAGAGGCTGAGTATAGTAACTCATGTCTGTAATCCTAGCACTTTGGGAGGCCAAGGTGGGAGGATTGCTTGAACCCAGGAGTTCGAGACAAACCTGGGCAACATGGTAAAATGCATCTCTCAAAAAAAAAAAAAAGGCCAGGCTTAATGGCACTTATCTGTGGTCCCAGTTACTTGGGAGGCTGAGGCAAGAGGATCACTTGAGCCCAAGAGGTCAAGGCTACAGTGAATTGTGTTCATGCCGCTATACTCCAGCCTGAGTGACAGAGCAAGACCCTGCCTCAAAAAAAGAAAAAGAGGGTCGTATTGGAAAAGGTCCTGTTGAAGGTTATTTAAGGGAAATTATTACTAGTGGAGGGTAAGGAATCTTTTATTTTTATTTCTGTGAGACGGGGCCTCACTCTGTTACCCAGGCTGGAATGCAGTAGCGTGATTGTGGCTCACTGCAGCCTCCAACTCTTGGGCTCAGGCGATCCACCAGCCTCAGCCTCCCAAGTAGCTGGGATTACAGGCATGTGTCACTACTCCTAATTTTTTTGTTGGGCATTTTTGTAGAGACAAGGTTCTCTTTTTTTCCCAGACTGGTCTTGAAATCTTGTCTTCAATCAGTACTCCCACCTGGATCTCCCAAAGTGCTGGGATTATAGGCATGGAAAACTAAGGGAATGGTGTGATGGATGGGCCCTTCAGGCAGAGGGGGATCACATGAGCAGGGAATAGAAAGATACTGAATCTAGATAAGGCCTAGCAATCAGCTTGATTTGACTAGAGTCAGAGGCTTTTTTGGCAGGGGAGGTATGAGTGGCAAAGTGCTACTGTGGCTAAGGCTAGAGTTTTCAAAAGCGAGCTAAGCCTAAAATAGTATTACTGAGGGTTTTGCCTAGTAGCAGAGGGTGCTGTGGTTAGACAGGGAAGGCAGAACTGAGTTCAGTTAGCGGTGGCAGTGGGGATGTGGAAAAGGAGCTGCCAGAAATCCTGTAGGAGTTGATTCAGGAAGCCTTGCTAATTGATCAGATTGTCCCCTTAAGGAGTAGTCTATTAGGCATGTGGCCCTAGGACCTTGTGAAGGAAATGGGCAACATAGGTAGCACAATGCCCTTAGCAGACTTTGGGACTGCCTCGCTGATGATAAAAAACTACTGTAATGCTGTGTATTTTAGGCTTCCTCAGGGAAACAAAAGTGGCTGCTTTAAGAAGGCTGGTTTTAAGCAGAGAATATCTGAGGTTCCCAAATATTACACAAAATTCTTAAGAGAATTTACTTATTGGGATCTTGACATTTGTAGAAAGTATGAAGAACATCTGAAGAGAATCCTACAGTCCCTCTCTCACATATGATATCAATAACTTGTTTGATTTTTTTTTCTGGCGGGGCTGGGGGAGGGTGTGGGGGATGGAATCTCACTCTGTTGCCCCAGGCTGGAATAAGTGGCTTGATCTTGGCTCACTGCAACCTCTGCCTCCTGGTTCAAATGATTGTCCTGTCTCAGCCTCCTGAGTAGCTGGGACTGTAGGCACAGGCCACCACACCTGGCTAATTTTTGTATTTTTTAGTAGAGATGGGGTTTCACCATATTGGACAGGATGGTCTTGAACTCCTGACCTTAAATGTTCCACCCACCTCAGCCTCCCAAAGTGTGGAAATTACAGGTGTGAGCCACCACCCCCGGCCGTAACTTGTTGGATCTTTATGGATGATCTGGCTGACTTGTTTACCCAACTAATGCCCAGACATATCAGCATAAAGCAAAAACATACCAGCATAAAGCAAAAAACAAAGACTACACTGAAGAGGTCTGTGTGCTCCTTCATTGGCAGGTCCCCGAGACTGGGAAAGAGTTGAGTTTGGGAAGTATTAGGGAGGTAGGGGTGGGTTTGGAACACAAGTGTAGACAGCATGCTGTAGTGGAAGTTTGGGATTATAGGGGTCTTATTTCCATTTTGTTATGCTGTAGTCAGGATTGAATATATTAAATGAAAGGTAAGGATTTTGTTCAATCTGAAATTCCTGTTGCCCCCCACTTTCTCTCTCTTTTTTTTTTTTACTTGACCACTTTTATGTTTTAAGTGGAAGTTGTTACTTGTCAGCATTGGTTCCGATCCTTCAGCTGTTTGTATCTGCTTCATAACATTCACTGTACTACTAACCCTTCAGGAGAGGTTGAGGGTAATGACACATTACATAAAGATAGTTATGTCTTTAAGATAAAGTCTTAGTGAAAAATAAATGTGTTCTTTACTTATATTCCCCCCTCCAGAATAATAAGTAAATAATGAAACATTTAAAAATTACAGTATTTAATCTTCTCCTGAACTTGAGTGTATCACCTATTGTTTCCCTTTTTGGTCACCTTCCCCTGCCACACACACTGATATGTAAACTCTTAGAGTAAATATCTCTCTCTAGTTACTGTGTTGTTATATATGTTACTGTATCACTGCTTTTTTGTTTGTTTGTTTTTTGAGACAGAGTCTCACTGTCACCCAGGCTGGAGTGCAGTGGTGTGATCTCAGCTCACTGCAACCTCCGCCTCCTGGGTTCAGGAGATTCTCCTGCCTCAGCCTCCCAAGTAGCTGGGATTACAGGTGTAGGCCACCGTGTGTGGCTAATATTTCTATTTTTAGTAGAGATGGGGGTTTCACCATGTTGGCCAGGCTGGTCTCGAACTCCTGACCTCAAGTGATTTGCCCGCCTTGGCCTCCCAAAGTGCTGGGATTACAGGAGTGAGCCACTGGCCTGTATACCTGCCTGTATCACAGCTTTTATAGTAAATATCTAATTGTTCTGGTGACTAATCCTTTTTACTTAATATGTTACTACATATGAACCTGAGTCTCATGGTGGCGCCAGGCTCCTCACTTTTTTTTTTGGAGACAAAGTCTCGCTCTGTTGCCCAGGCTGGAGTACAGTGGTGTGATCTTGCTTCACTTCAACCTCTGCCTCCAAAGTTTCAAGTGATTCTCCTACCTCAGCCTCCTAATAAGCTGGGATTACAGACATGCACCACCATGCCTGGCTAATTTTTGTATTTTTAGTAGACTGGGTTTTTCCATATTGGCCAGGCTAGTCTCGAGCTCCTGACCTCAGGTGACTTGCCTGCCTTTGCCTCCGAAGTGCTGGGATTATAGGCGTTAGCCACCTCGACCAGACACAGCCTTCTCACTTTTGTGTTAGAAAGTAGGTAATTATGTTCCACAACGTCACCATGAATACTGAACCATTGCTCGTAGGAGAAATACATAGTTGGGTTTCTGTGAGACTGTGATCACAACATTTTTGTCAGCTGATAAGTACGGAACCTTGTTTTTTGTGTTTCTGTTTAAAGATGCCTTATTTAATTGTATGTCATTGATTCCTTAACATTGAACTCACAGCCAGTGGCACTGTAAGTCATGCCTGCGTGAAGCTTATCTAGCATACATATTATCTTTGTAAGGCATTTCATAGCCTTTTGCCTAGGAACACTAGACAGCATTTCAGAGCTACGCTTGGGGAGCTGTTTTTTTTTTTTCTGAGATAGTGTCTTGCTCTTTTTCCCAGGCTGGAGTACAGTGGCACGATCTTGGCTCACTACAACCTCTGCCACGTGGGTTCAAACGATTCTCTTGCCTCAGCCATTCAGGAGTGCCACCACCCCTGTTTTTGTATTTTTAGTAGAGACGAGGTTTCACCATGCTAGCCCATATAGTCTCGATCTCCTGACCTCATGATCCGCCTGCCTTGTCCTCCCAAAGTGCTGGGATTAGAAGCATGAGCCACCGTGCCCAGCCCGGGAGCCCTTTTAAATAGCAGAATCACCAATAAAAAGCACAAAAATGTGGAAAACGTGGCACTAGACACTTGTTTACAATATGAAAGCTTAAACAAGGCAAAGCATCACATTTTTAGATCTCTGCTGGAAACGTGTGTTTGAGGAACTCAGATTTTTCACTGCCTTGCACATGTCTAAGAATGACCATGAAACTGCTACTGGTATTGATTTGATTGTTAGAAATTTTATTCACAGATGTGGTATCTGAGGTTAATGAGGATTGGCTGTGTATAATCTTGCAGCCTTTACACCTAATTATGGAAAGTAGAGGCCAGTGAGAATCTTGATTCCACAAATTTCACCCTGTTTTTTTTTTTTTTTTTTTTTTTATGGTTGTATTCCTGCCTGGTACTGTTGGTGAAGAGACTAGTGTATTTTTGTGGCCTTTTGCTGAAAGGAATTGGTCTGACATTGGAATAAGCCTACTGACCAAAATACTTTCTTCTAGCCCCAATTAATGTTTGATTTATTAGGAGCCTAAGGATGTTACAAACTTTTAAAATTATGTTATGATAATTTTTACCACTAATTTAACTGTAAGAAAAGTGTTTATTTAAGATTCATTAAAAATGTTTATCTGGCCAGGCATGGTGGCTCACACCTATAATTCTTTCACTTTGGGAGACCAAGATGGGTGGATTGTTTGATCTCAGGAATTCGAGACCAGCCTGGGCAACACGGTAAAACCCCTCTACTGAAATATGAAAAATTAGCCGGGTGTGGTTCATGCTTCTGTAGTACCAGCTACTGGGGAGACTGAGACAGGAGAATTGCTTGAACCCAGGAGGCGGAGGTTGCATTGAGCCAAGATCGGCAACAGAGTGAAACTCCGTATCCAAAAAAAAAAAAAGTTTTATCTTCAGCCTGCTCATTTTTTGGCCATTGATTTTTTTTTTTTTTTTCCTTATTTTGAGAGTAGGCCTCAGAGCAGGAAGGCTATTCTTGATCAGATATACTTCAGAGGACAGTGACACATCCACTTCCTCTTTTAAATCTCATCTTCTGAGTCATTATTATTATTATTTTGGTTTTAAGGAGCAGAGTTCAATCGGCAAAAAGAAAGGGAGAAGACAGAAGGAAGAAACTCCTCCCATACAGAGACAGAGTTGGGGGCTCCAAAACTGAAAGAGGAGGTCTCCCCTTATTTATTTATTTATTTATTTATTTATTTATTTATTTATTTTAAAGATATAGGATCTCACTTTGTCACCCAGGCTGGAGCACAGTGGTACAATAATAGGCCACGGTAACCTCAAACTCCTGGGCTCAAACAGTCCTCCCACCTCAGCCTCCCAAGTAACTAGGGCTACAGGTGTGCACCACCATGCTTGGCTAATTTTTTTAAAATTTTTATAGAGATGAGGTCTTACTATGTTCCCCAGGCTGGTCTCAAACTCCTGTCCTAGAGCACTCCTCTTGCGTCATCCTCCCAAAGCACTAGGATTATAGGCATGAGCCATTGTACTATCCTTTAGAACAAAGGACAGGAAGATTAAAGGATGGTAGCTTGAGACATACCATAAGCAAGGATGTATATCATAACAGAAATTAATTGTGGCCAGGTGTGATGGCTAACTCCTGTAATCCCAGCACTTTGAGAGACCAAAACAGCTGGATTGTTTGAGCCCAGGAGTTCCAGACCAGCCTGGGCAACATGACAAAACTCTATCTCAACAAAAAAAATACAAAAATTAGCCAGGTGTGGTGTGCACTTGTAGTCCCAGCTACTTCAGGACACTGAGGTAGGAGGATCGTTTGAGCCCAGGAAGGCAGAGGTTGCAGTGAGCTGAGATCACACCAGTGTACTTCAGCCTGGGTGTCAGAGCTAGGCCCTATCTAAGAAAAAAAAGGAAAAATTAATTGCACATGAGGGAAATTCCCTGCAGCATTTAATGAGTGCCTTCAGTGCTGTTATAATACATTAATTTTTTTGGGGGGTGGGGGGACAGGTCTTTCTTTGTCACCCAGGCTGGAATGCAGTGGCACAGTCTCTGCTCACTGCAGCCTCCGCCTCCCGGGCTCAAGCAATTTTCCTGCCTCAGCCTCCCGAGTAGCTGGGATTACAGACGCCCAGCTGGAGTACAGTGGCATGATCTTGGCTCACTGCAACCTCTGTCTCCCAGGTTCAGGCAGTTCTCCTGGCTCAGCCTCCCGAGTAGCTGGGACTACAGGCACGTACCACCACGCCCAGCTAATTTTTGTATTTCTTAGTAAAGACAGGGTTTCACCATGTTGGCCAGGATGGTCTTGATCTCTTGACCTCGTGATCTGCCCACCTCAGCCTCCCAAACTGCTGGGATTATAGGCATGAGCCACTGCGCCCGGCTGCTACTTTTTATATTTTAATAGAGACAGGGTTTTGCCACGTTGGCCAGACTGGTCTTGAACTCCTGACCTCAGGTGATCTGCCCACCATGGCCTCCCAAAGCGCTGGGATTATAGGCGTGAACTACCATGCCCAGCCATAATACATTAATTTCTAAGGGAAATGTTCCCTCTTTTTTGTGCCTTTTAGGAAAATTGCATTTTGGTGATAGAAGTTAAAAACTTGGCTAATTAGGCCAGGCATGGTGGCTCATGCCTTTAATCCCAGCACTTCGGGAGGCCGAGACAGGCAGATCACTTGAGGCCAGGAGTTCGAGACCAGCCTGGCCAACATGATGAAGCCCCATCTCTACTAACAATACAAAAATTAGTCGGGCATGGTAGTGCATGCCTGTAATCCCAGCTACTTGGGAGGCTGAGGCAGGAGAATTGCTTGAACCTAGGAGGCAGAGGTTGCAATGAGCCGAGATCATGCCGCCATGCTCCAGCCTGGGCAACAGAGTGAGTGAGACTCCATCTCAAAAACAAAACAAAAAAAATTTGGCTAATCAAACAGTTGATGTAATTCCTAGTACTTGAACTTTGTTCAGTGTAGAATAGTGTGTGGCAAAGCTTTAATTGTAAATATGTAAAACCCTGTGCAGATTCGAGAAATGATGGAGTCCTTTGAAGGCCCTCAGCCTGCAGATGTGAGGCTGATGAAGAGGAAAACAGGTGAGAGCTTGCTTAGTTCCTGACATTCTTGTTCTCTTCCCCTTTCCCACCTCAGTCCCTAAAGAACATCCTGATACCCCCAATCTTCAAGCACATGAATTCAAAATGAAAGGTTTGCCATGGCTAAGGAATGTGACTCTTTGAAAACGATGTTAGCATCTGAGGAACTTTTTTAAACTTTGTTTTTAGGGACATTTTTTTTCCTTAGGTAAGTAATGATTTATAAACTCTTTTTTTTTTTTTTTTTTTGACGATAGTCGGTTGCATGGTTACTTTAAACGTGGAATCAAATGGAGTGGCATTTAGTTCAGGCGGCTTGTTCCTTGCCATGGCAAAGTATCAAGAAGATCCCCAAGTCAAGTCACATTTGTAAAGCTGCTTCCCAATTGGCTTTGTCACGCAGTGTTGAAGCAGTGGGAGAGAGATTCACCTGTTATAAAGGAACTGACTAACACAAGTATCCCGTCTATATCTGAATGCTGTCTCTAGGTGTAAGCCGTGGTTTCGCCTTCGTGGAGTTTTATCACTTGCAAGATGCTACCAGCTGGATGGAAGCCAATCAGGTTGCTTCACTCACCAAGTCTAGATATTCATGAAAATGGAACAAGTCTGTACAATTAAAAAAAAAGGTTGAAGGAGTGGTTTGTTCCAAAGGAGTGACTTTAAAAAAAAAAGGCTTTGTATATATTAAAATTGACATTACTAGAATAAGTACAATACCAAGGAGTTCATTGTATAATAATTTGCTCTGCCTTTAAACATAGCTGCCTTCCTGGCAGAGCTTTGTTAACTATGAATACCTGTCTGGTAATCACTAAAACACCTTAATGTTTCCCTTTTTTCTACTTAGTTATATTCCTATTCATTATGTCCATTGAGAGTAAGCTTAGTATATCAAACTCTCCATTTGAGAGTAAAGAGAACATAATGAAAGTCTGTGGCAAGCATTTTTCTAAGTAATGCCTTATTTCTGCCTGAAGGCCACAAAGCCACCTAGAGGCATAACTGCTCAGACAGATCATCAGGGAATATTTAAGGACCTAGTGGAATTTATGAACAATAAGTCTGATGAGATTAGCCTGGGAGTGGTATCCTGCTGCTGTCTAATCTAGTTAGAGTGGCATTAACATTCTAATCTCCCTGAGAATGCCTTTTATAGTCTGTTCAAAGCAAATCATTGATGGTTCTTTGATACAGTATTAACTGAAGCGTTCTTCAGTTTGTCAAGATAATGTTCAGTGCTTGGCGCTTAAGTAACATTTTTTGCCACAACTCCAAGGCACGTTATTGAATGCTTTTATCAAGAGCATTCTGGGAAGTTTGCTTGACTCATTATGTTGCTTTTCTGCAGCATTTTGTGATTTGAGTCATCCACGAATCCATGAATAAGAGTTACATTCTTTAATTGGTAATATTGCCATTTATAACAAGACTCACTAATGAGGGTATCACTTTGAATGACAGATTTGTTAAGGTTTTTAAGCCTCTCATTTTCCTAACCCAGAAATCACAACCTGATTTTATTAAAAGTAGAGCTTTATTCATTTCATACCATAGATAACATTCTAGTAAGTCTAGAACATATACAAGGTTCATGTGAGTCTGCTTTCTTGACATGACAGCATTGTTTGATGCAGTGGTTGTGTCAGAATGACTAACCTAGGAGTTTAAAACTCCTAAGAAACTAAAACCTATAAGACATTTAAAAGTCTTCACAATTTTAATGTATACAAAGCTGTGTTACTGTGTAACACATTACAGTTCAAATTCACTCCAGAAATAAAAGACCGGTAGGATTAGGGACTCACTGGTAGTTTGGAGTCTCCTCAGCACACATCCCTCCTAGTGGGATGATCTATTGACATATCCCCAGCTTTTTTATTTTTCTTATGTATATCACAGTGAGTGGATGGCCCTTCAGCTTTTTCTCTCCTGGCCAGACATGCATTCTTGCCTTTAGATATTACAGAGACAAAATTCACTGCATGTCTTAAATCTTCCAGGATTTGCAAGAACCAAATTGCTCAACAGTATGTATGTTTAGAGGGGTTAGACTCCTTTTTAAAATCCGGATATCTAACCTCCTACTTAAATCTGCTCTGATAGTGTCAGACCACCCCCACCCTCGATCCTCCCACCCCCAAGAAAAAGAAAAAATGCTCCTGTTAAATGAAGGCTCTTTAGGGGTAGGTGCTAGGTATATTCTTGGCTAGACTGACTGAGCTCAGAGTTTTGACCTTTTAAAGTGAAGTCCTTGTAGTCATATGGTTGACTTGAAGGATGAAGTGGTATATGTATTTATGAGCTTTTCCTACCCCCCTGAAGAAACTTCATTGGCCTCCTGGTTACCTTGAAGAGAGTACCATCTGTTTTAGTGAAAAAAACACATCTGTCACCTAGGACATAACATGGTTGCAGTTGGCAGGGAAAAATAATCTCATTTAGCTGTTTTAGAGTTGGTGGCATTCAGAATAGTCTCACTTGAGAAAGAATTGTAACCAGATTCCCTTTATAAATGAGTTCCCCTCCCTTTTCCCCCAAAGGACACATCCTGAAGCAGAAGGTCAGGGTGGGGAAGGAGAAACGTAAAGGCTTTTACTTTGCGTAAGGATGGGGGACTGGGGAAAAAGTGAAGCGAAGCCCAAGGACACCACGCTAAGGGCAAAAGTAGGAGACAATCTCAGAACTGGGAGAGTTGTGTCTTCTGCTTTTTGAAGTAGACTGTCACACTCGGGCAGCCTGTCAATGCTGAATGTTAGGACTTCTGTCTCTGCTGGAGACACGGCCTGGTACAAGTCAGCGTTTAGTGTTTGACAGCTTTCTCAGCACTCCCTGACTCCATTTACCTTTACTCCACATCCCATTCTCTTACTGCCTATCTGAAGGATTGGATGGGCAGAGTATAGGTGGCGGTGGTTGGTCCTCCCCGTATGTTGTCCATTTAATTCCAGAGCACTGATTTTTCCGAAGTGTGCTCTGCCATGGGAAAATGGACACATGCTCCTCACAATGGGAATAACTAATTACTTCTTTTTTTACAGAAAAAGTTGGTGATTCAAGGAAAGCACATTGCAATGCATTATAGCAATCCCAGACCTAAGTTTGAAGATTGGCTTTGTAACAAGGTAAGCATATGTTCACAAATAGACAAAATTCCTTTAGGATATTGCTGTTTTTCTATTTATTTGACTGTTGAAACAAGGGTATTAGTACTCAGTCACCAGTAATATTCATGCTTTGTGACTTTCCTTGGGTCTTCCTACACTGGTACTAGATAATAGAACTAGAGGTTTTGTTTATTAAGATGCATGGGCATCCTGCTAGGCATCGTGGGTCACGCCTATAATCCCAGCACTTTGGGAGGCCGAGGTGGGTGGATTGCTTGAGGCCAGGAGTTCAAGACCAGCCTGGCCAACATGGCAAAACCCCGTCTCTACTAAAAATACAAAAATTAGCTGGTCATCATGGTACATGCCTATAATCGCAGCTACTCAGAGACTGAGTCACGAGAATCGCTTGAACACAGGAGGCAGAGGTTGCAGGGAGCTGAGATCATGCCACTGCACTCTAGCCCGGGTGACAGTGAGACTGTCTCAAAAAAAAAAAACCAAAAATGAAAAAGATGCAGGTTCTAAGCCCAGTGATTTAAGATTTTAGGTGTGTTTCACATTACTGTTATTGAATTCTAGAGCTCTCAATTTTTGGTGTAGTCTTTTAGCTGTATTAACCAAAATAGTTGAGAATCCCGCTAAAGTTATATACGATTTACCATTTTGAACTTGGATGCTGATGTTGATATTTTGAGAGTGCTCAGACTGTCCCCTGTCCCATAGGGAACTAGATAGTGGTTAATTTACTTTGTGTTTATATATGTAGAATGGTCCGTATAGTGCTCTGTTGATAAAAGGAAGAACCTCACCACTGACTTAGCTGTAGAGTTTTCAAATGAACTGAACCCTTTGCTCGGCTTGATGAAAATGGGATTCTTTAAAATACAACAAACTTCGTTTTTCGTGGGGGATTGTACACTGTTAACATCTGAGTTTTTAGGTTATATCCCCATGTCTCAGCTGCATAAGAATTTCTGCTTTTCTGTTAGTTACTAGGACCTACCCATGGCCCCATATTGTTATTGTTACTAGAAAGCCTGGCCTAATGTGAGAAATAATTACAGATAAAACTTTTTTTTTCAGTGCTGCCTTAACAATTTCAGGAAAAGACTAAAATGCTTCCGATGTGGAGCAGACAAGTTTGGTAAGACTGGATTCAGCTGTTTGCAATATGCATTAAAACCTGACTAATTGGGGCAGGGAGCAGTGGCTCACGCCTGTAATCCCACCACATTGCAAGGCCAAGGTGGGAAGATCGCTTGAGGAGAGGAGTTGAGTACCAGCCTGTCAAGAGATAGCAAGACCCTGCCTCTACAAAAAAAAATTTTTTTTTAATTAGCTGGGTGTGGTGGCACACACCTGTAGTCCTAGCTACTCAGGAGGCTGAGGTGAGAGGATTACTTGAGCCTAGGAGTTCAAGGCTGCAGTGAACTATGGTCATGCCACTGCACTCCAGCCTGGGCAACAAAGCAAGACCCTACCTCTAAAAAACAAAACAAAAATCAGACTGATAGGGTTGTTAACTGTGAGCTTGAGGGAAGTGTAGATTTTAGTGTAATTAAACAAGTAACTTGTCTGTTTTCTTTAAACCTTTTCCCTGAGATTAGGTAATGCTACTCATGATTGTGAGAGCACAGAAAGTTCTTTTATTTTCCAGAATTAAGTCTGCTCACCTGGTTTGCATTCTATGTCTGCCTTCCTTTAGTGCAGGGGAGTGTCAGTCACACTCTTGCCTAGTTTTCACATTCTGCATTAACCATGTCAGAATTAATGAGGTTTTACTATAGGCACAAATGCTTAAAAAAGAAAAAAAATGATTGTTAGATGTGGTTAAGATAAAATCTTTTGGGGGTTTAATGTATTTCTTTGGTGAAAATACATTAGTTGTTTGTCTTTAATTGGATTACTTTCCCTTCTAGACTCTGAACAGGAAGTGCCTCCTGGAACCACAGAGTCGGTTCAGTCTGTGGATTACTACTGTGATAGTAAGTTCATATATGACCTTTTGGTCTTTATGTTAAAAATTGGCCTCAGTTGGAAATTTCTGTTCTTCTACCCTTTTTAAGGAGCAGCAGCAGCTTCGGGTTGTCCCATAAAAGATTGGGTTTTTAGAGTCTGGGGTGGAAAATACACTAGGAACACCACAAATGGATTTGTTTGTACTTGACCCTGTCTTGGAAAACATTGGTGGTGGGAATGCATAGGTTATGTCATTCGTCTCATTTATCCTTAGCGATCATTCTTCGGAACATAGCTCCACATACTGTAGTGGATTCCATCATGACAGCACTGTCTCCTTACGCGTCCTTAGCAGTCAATAACATCCGCCTCATAAAAGACAAACAGACACAGCAGAACAGAGGCTTCGCATTTGTGCAGCTGTCTTCTGCAATGGTGAGGTTCTCATCGATTCTTTCCTTTTTAAAAGAAACAGCTTTAAGAGGCAAATGTGGTTCATCCAGTTTTGAAACTATGTCTGAGGCTCCTGAAGCCCAAGATCCAAGGCTCCATAATGACAGTTTTTGCACTGCTAAATTACAGGACTGATAACTTAAGTAGTAAAAATAATGTGTATACCTATAGGCAGCTAACTGGCAGAATTTTTAAGCCATGGTTTAGTCCTTTGTACTTTGTTTTTTGTCATTGTTCTTTTTTGAGATGGAGTCTCACTCTGTTGCCCAGGCTATAGTGCAGTGGTATGAGCTTGCCTCACTGCAACTTGCACCCCTGGGGTTCAAGTGATTCTCCTGCCTCAGGCTCCCGAGTAGCTGGAATTACAGGTGCCCACCACCAGGCCTGGCTAATTTTTGTATTTTTAGTAGAGATGAGGTTTCACCATGTTGCCCAGCCTGGTCTCAAATGCCTGACCTCAGGTGATCCACCTGCATCAGCCTCCCAAAGTGCTGGATGTACTTTGTTTTAGATTGGTTTAGCATTTTCTCTTGTGGTAGTACTAGTAACCTTCACATTCTAGAGGAAAGAGGTATTTCTTTTCTTGAGGTTTCATATCTGTAAACACAGTAAGGAATTAATTGCCTTTTGTTTGCTTAATAGAAAACTATTTCTTTGAATGGGGTAGATGGTAGGGAGAGATTTTTAATTACAAAATTGTTTTTCTTCACATTCTCCTTTAGGATGCTTCTCAGCTGCTTCAGATATTACAAAGTCTCCATCCTCCTTTGAAAATTGATGGCAAAACTATTGGAGTTGACTTTGCAAAAAGTGCCAGAAAGTGAGTGGCTTCATTGTCCTTATTTCAGTCTACTGCAAGTGTACACCAAGCCTGTACCCCAAGTATATTGAGACACTGTGATCCTCCATGATTGCCAAGGCCGGGAGGGACACGTTTGTCTTTTAGAGATTATTCCCTCCTGTCCTCTATAACCCATTGATGAAGTTGCCTGAAATGGTTTCAGATCAGGAGAAAGCCAAGCATGGCAGATGGGTTGAGAACACATGCTTTGCAAACTGCAGCAGTATAGTGCAAACCCATCTGGAAATAGTCCTTTCCTTCCAGAACAGCATGCTAGTAACTTCCTGTATATAGTGCTTAATTCTAGCACTGTAAATTTCCCTTATTTAGTATCATTGCACATCCAAAAAATGCTTTATTAGATGGCAGCTTACAAAGTAAAACAGTGATACTACAGGGCCACTTTCTCGATCAGGAATTTGCCCATGAAGAGCCTTCCTCCTATGAAATGTGGCCTTGCTGGCATTTGAGACCTGCCAAAGGGTGGAGTGAATCACTATTTCCTTGGCAGTATAGGGACACTAATTGTGGGAATACTGAGATA
Source organism: Cheracebus regulus (assembly GCA_963574635.1). Lineage (NCBI taxonomy): Eukaryota > Metazoa > Chordata > Mammalia > Primates > Pitheciidae > Cheracebus > Cheracebus regulus. Next base: position 317 of record CAUYQU010102741.1, on the reverse strand, counting down.
GAATCACATGATTGGATCTTTGTGGTTTCAGAGACTTGGTCCTCTCAGATGGTAACCGGGTCAGTGCCTTCTCTGTAGCTAGTACAGCCATTGCTGCTGCTCAGTGGTCATCCACCCAGGTAAGATCAAGGATCTTTTTGCTTAGGGTAGTGTGGTAGTGGTGTCCAGATTCATAGACATGACCTCTACTGTGGTATTTGGAATATGGTGTCTTTTTTTTTTTTTTTTTTTTTTTTTTTTTTTTAGTCAGGGTGTGACACCACACCCCGGCTGGCGTACAAGGGGGCAATATTGGCGTACCGCAACCACCCCCGCCC